>JAQGAU010000648.1:0-25257 GCA_034698045.1 Paramacrobiotus richtersi | reverse complement strand
ATAATTACTTACTATTTAATTGTACAGCTAACGAAATACTTACTATTACTTACTTTCAAAGTCCAACCTTTACTATTCACTTACTATTTAATATTAGAAAAGGCATTTACTTACTTACTATGATTTACTTAATAGTTTTTACTACCCATCACTACAGTGGATTCAATGAAGTATTGTTGACCCGTTTCCGCGGTTTATCTCCAATGTTGATGTTGTTGGATCGCAGATTATGCGGAATATCACCGTGTTGTCGTCTGTTGTACAACGGAGTAAAATCTGTTGAATTATTTTACATTCGCGTTTCCTGATGTGACGTCACCAGAACGGGGTAATTTCGGAAGCTCGGTTTTGTTGAATGGGAACGCTGCTGTACCGGAAGTTTGGTATCGCAGGCGCATATTTTGCGGTGCAGTACTTTGCCGTAGCTGAAGATGTAAACGGTATTGAACCGGAAGTGGTGCATCATCAGATGAACATCTGGGGGATTGTTAAGCGTCCGGCGTGTATACACTGACGTCACCAAACTGGTGCATTGTAATTGTTTCTGGTTTTGTGACATGTGAACGGTGCTTAACCGGAGACTGGATATCGTAAGCGCATATTATGCGGTGTACAATATGCGTTAATTGGAACCAACTGAACGGTTTCATCGCGGAATAAATAACGGTATCAAACCGGAAACGCTGCATTACAAAGCGCATACTTGCGGTATTGTACGATCGGTGAATGCATCTTTAACGGTATCAGACCGGCTCGAGATACGCATACGAGTTTTACTCGGCTTATCGAAACGGCAGAGTTGGTTCTTGCGAGAATACGCGTTATCAGGTTCGGATCGGGATGATCCCGGGAGTACTGTTTTCTGCTTTATCCAGGTCAGTCTTTATCGGTTCATTCATAACGAATGGTATACCACTGTTACAGCGATCGTTATTCAGCTGAAACGCTGGTTTGTGCTGTGTTTCCGCATCCCTGTCCGGCCATGTCCGCCGCGACCTATGGCACCCGCTGATGCCAGTGCCGAACACATTAAGGGATGGAAGAGGGACAACTTCACTTTAAAGCTTACTGACGGGAGCACGACGATGGTTGTTGGACGTCTCACTGGACTACGGCGCGTACATGGGATGACCAACCGGAACCGCATCAACTGCGAATTTGGACCATCACCGTCTCCTGGCCCCTAGTGTTTAGTCATCATTGCTTTGTTCTGCGCTCTGTTATTTGTTTTTTGTTTTCTTGTTGTTCCCTCTTGTTTTGTCGGCTGGAGGGCCAGCCTTCCCGTAGCGGAGGGACGTGTCACGCCCTATGGGTGTGTTAGCTAGATTATGATTGGTTGTTCTTATGTGACGTCATGGCCGCTGTTCCAGCGTTTGGTTCATGAGTGAATGTGCGGGCTTGCAGCCCGATGGTTTAGTTTAGTTATGATTCTCCTACTTTGAGCTTCGCTCGGATCTTGAAATAAAGATTTCCTTTGTTTCCGGGATCGAGGCTCTGGGTAGTTTCTGTGATTTAGGAAGATTTTCGGGGTAGATCTCTCAGTCTTCGTGACAGTATTTTCAATAATTCAAAGCCGTTTCCGTTTCACTGCAGGTGGGTACAAATTAAAGTGCCATTCTATTCTGACCAACCTGATGCGAATGTCCGGGAAATATGCGGTCAAAACGTATACGATCTGGTGCTGGAACTGCAGCAGGGGATGTTGAACGCATTGAACTGCTCCGAGTTTGGTGACTACGTCAAGGAATGGGGCTGGTTGAAGGTCGGCTACCGAGCCACCAAAACAACACCCGGAAAATGACGAGCATTGAGAAGGTTTCCTTAACTGTTTGGTGATAGTACACATACCTTTGATAGTTCACAATATCCTTTGTTAATGAACTTTTCCCAGAATGACGCGTTCCGTTTATTTTAGTGCAAACATACAAAGTTACCGCTTCTGACCGCTGGTCTATCTGTAGTAAGGAGTCCTTACTAAGGATTTCGCGTGCCGTGTCTTGTCTGCGTTGTCAGAGCGCATAACACGAATAACAATGACTAGAACACGAACAACAACAAAAACACGATTAACAAAGCACGTAACTATGTTAACTATGTTACTACAGAGGAACTATGAATAAGCAGGTCTCCAGTCTCGGAACAGTTTAGCGAAACGATCTTAGCGAAGAAAACGCCTTCTTGTGCAGCAGAATTCTTTTCAGTCGAAGATAACTGCGTAGAGTGCTTTGCTCTTCTAAAAGGCATTTGATTAACTTTAGAGTCAGATCAAGCCATAGCTTTTACCCAATCTATACAGTAATTACGATTATTATGCTGAGAAACAACCTGATGCACACCTGTATAGTCAGATACATCCGTCGTATCGAAGGACGGCTAATCTTTAATTTGGATCGTTTTAATCTGTTCACTTTTAGGATTAGCTGTAATAAATGCTAGCTGAGAATAGTTGTGACTTGATTTCGCTCCCAATTGGGTCTCTGTTCTTTCTGCACTTGAGAACTTCGCTTTAACCACACATTTGTTAATCTAATTGCTAATTAGCCATATTGAAGCCATAAATAATTCTTTCGTTAATAAAGAGAATGAATGTGGTGTGGAAACTGTTCTGCATTTCGAAACGCCATGAGAGCTTGCAGACGATTTGTACGTAACTGTATAGGCTGCGATTTTGAACTACCATGGACCAGGCTTTTTCTGTAGCTGCGTTTGTACTCAACAACCACTTTTTCAAGCATTTACCCAGTCGTATCGATTAGAATAATCATAAGCAGTGCGATTTCAATTCACGATAAAATAACTGTAAGTCTTCATTAGTCCTCATTGCATTACAAATTTTACAATCGCTACGGGGAAATCTGATCCACTTCAACAGAAAGTTCTCTATTGTACCACAGTCGCCAAAACCAGGCATCTTAAAGAGAACACAACAGTCAAAGCGAAGTAAAGCCTAAACACAAACTTCCTTTTGTTAATCGATACCGGCAATCGAAAACACTTCGATCTCAAATTGAGATAACTTTACCCGAAAAGCTAACATGTTGCCGGCATGAATATAAAGCACAAATTTTCGATGTGAACTATCCAGTAATTTCCTGTCTTGAAAGTGGGCGATTCGACCAGGCTTAGAACTTAGGTGTTAAACCGCCAGAATGATTCCCAAAGCCTGGATTTTCTTTACCTACTGTTTTATTTCATATGTTCAATATTCTCGAGCTGATAGTTCTGCTTGCGATACAGCAGTTACACGATACAATGAACTTGTGGATAGTTCAAATCGGGCATTTGACAATATAGTGAAGATTTTCGGACTGGACCCGTATCAAAATTATTCGGTTTCAAGTGTGGTCACCGACAAGGAACAAGGCGCTGTTAGCGGTCTTTGCGCGTAAGAATGCAGACCAGAGATAATGTAGCAGAAAAGATTATTCTTCTATTCTATCGAAAACACACTTCTATAAAACACGCTTACTATGTTACTCCTCTCCATACAGGATAAAACAGAGCTTCCCCAGAATCATATAACGTTCAATTCGCCGTTTCTTCTTTTGGCAGGCAGTTGAACTTGTTGGCGCCGGCTGCGGAGAATCTTACCAGTCGATGTCCCCACACTGCCCAACAGTGCAAAGACCGATGGAATAGGGCTTTTGCGCCGGATGTATTACGGGCTGTTGCCAAATTCTGCGAGAACGTTCGGGCGGAAGAGTACATGCAGCATGCAAAAACACTGCTACCATGTTCTGTGTCGCATGCCCTGAAATCTAGCAAGTTTAATCGAACGGTCGATGAGGAGCGGTCACGTATTTTTATTCTGTGGTCTGAGGAAACTAAAGCTTCTGAATTGAATACCACCGTTTCCTGTGGGTTTGCTTGCGGACGCAAATGTGCTTGCCGGTATGCCGAAACGTGGTTTATTATTCATATACATATCTTATTAGTAATATTCATATTAGATTTACGCAGTGGGTATACGAATACAGTAAAACCTCTGTGCTACATACACCGTATAATAAATTCACCTGCAAATTACACACACGTTTTCTTGAACCGGCGCGTCTCGTTGACTGTAAATACAGTACACCCTGCGTAATAAATACACCTGAGTATTAAATACGCTTTCGTCTGTACCGTGGGTGTATGTAGTATACAAGTTTTACTGTACGCCCTTTATTATTCATTTCCATTAATCTGGAACCGTTTCATTGCAGGGGTGTACAAATTCAAATACCATTTTTTACTAGCCAACCTGGTGCAAGTATCCGGGAAATTTGCGGTCAAAACGCGCACGACCTGGTTCAGGAGCTGCAGAAGCGGGTGTTGGACGCGTTGGACTGTTCCGAGTTTGGTGATTATGTCAGGGAATGGGGCTGGTTGAAGGTCAACTATCACGCCAACAAAACGACCACCGGAGAATGACGAGCATTGTGAACGTTTCCTTGACTGTTTTGCTGCTGACCATATAATGCACAGCTTTAGTTAAACATTGCTCCGAAAAACGCTTCTTGTTATTCTCAGCACAAGCACGATAAATTGCCGCTTGGCTCCGCTGATTTATTGCTAGAATAGTGATTAATGTTCGGTGTCGTGCCAAAGTTGTCCATTGCGAAAAATACCTTGATTAAGGTTCTGTAAAGTGAACGTAAACGCTTCAGACGGACATGACCATAACCGGCGACGTTTACGAGTTCCGGATGGTTTAGTGATGCCGTACGAATAACGGTGATGACCGTATTCTTTTTTCGCTTTTGTGCAGTACCGGTAAATGCAAGTCAACGGATAGCCTACAGTCCATTGTTAAATTTGCAATTCAGCGGACATACCTTTTTTTTAAAATCACCCAATCAAGGTATACGTTTCTCTCTTTGTACGTTATAAAAAGCACGTAAAGTAGTCCAGAATCCTACGTATTAACTTTTTACCTACGTATTCAAAAGCGCTGACATAAAGCATCGGCACTAGACTGTTTTTTATTTTCTGCAAACATCACTGCTCCAGTGGGCAATCTTTTCACAATTTCAGAAATGATTGGTGAAGCGTGCGCTATGATTTTAAGCGACCATGGAATGTGGCTTCCTTTCTGCATATAGCTGCAGTTGGTACTGAACAGCCACTTTTTCCAGCATTCACCCAGTCCTATCATTGCGCATAATCATAAGTACTGGGACTCACTTCGCGATAAAGCTACTGTAAGTAGCTCATTGCCCCTCATTTCATAACAAACTGTCTAATTTTTTTGGGAAAATCAGACCCACGCGTCAACATGCAATCCTTTATTGCAACTAGCGGAGTAAAGCGCTGATTTCTCCTGCTGCAACCTGAAGCAAGCACGAAACAAAGACAAAGCAAAGTTCTAATCAAGAATCATATTATTTTATTTGATCGTCTGTGTCATAACTCCAGCAGCAGACAACTGGGAAAACATTCAATGCACCCAATCCTCCAGGTACTGCTCAGTGAGGTAAAGCTGGCGTTGTTTCATTGGCTTGGTAGTTGACTTTCAACCAGCCCCATTCCCTGACATAATCACCAAACTCGGAGCAGTGCAATACGTTCAGCATCCGTTTCTGTAGTTCCAACAACAGGTCATGTTCTTTTTGACCGCATATTTGCCGGACATGCGCATTAGGCTGGCCAGCAAAGAAGGGCAGTGCAACTTGTACCGTCCTGCAGTAATACAAACGGCTCTACGTTAATCAAGAAAGCATGTCATAACAAACTTCGCAATCACCTTACCGGCAGGCACAGTGGCGACCGCAGACAAACCCACAAGAAACGCTGGAGTTCTCGTGAGTAGCTGCAACATCTTCGAACGCCAGCTCCAAAATAGGTTTCTCCGCATGTTATGCATCACTAAATTGACTCCATTTCTGCGATATCGATACCAAACATTTCGCCAGCATTGGGACATGCTGGATGTATTCTTCTGCCCGAATCTTCTCGCAAAATATCGCAGAAGCCCTCAGTGTATCCGGTGTCCAAGGCATGCCCCTTTTAGCGGGGTGTAGGCATGCCTCATCCCCTTCGTGCGGTGGGCAACGGAAATTTTGGCATTCACCAGAAGTGGGTGAACATTGCCTAAGAACGTTTTCTGCAGCTTGCGCTGATGAGTTGAATTGCCTGCATCAAACAAACTGAGGTCTGCTGCATGATTCCCAGCAACACACTTTCTTAACATGTCTGCCAATGAGAGAAATAAAAAAAATCTGAAGTTTTAATCTAAATTCGTTACATTGTAATATATTTATGAAAAACTTTGTACCTGCAAAAATCTTCAACAGCGCGTTGTGCCTTGGCGGGGTTCACACTTGGAACCGAATCTCGGGTCGAATTTCGATCGGGTACTTTAAAATCGAAAACGCCCCTAAGGTTACTAAAAAGCCGACTTATGTTGGTTAGTCCCTCTTCATATTCTAAACCTGCTGCATCGCACGCGTCACTATCAGTTTGGGAACATTTACCGTATGGAGCAAAGTAGAATGCAACAAAAATCCAGGTCGTAGCAATCATGCTGACAGCTTGGTCTCAAATGCAAGTTGAATCATCAATTTATGCACTGGTAATAAATGGATAGTTCACATCAGAATTTCATGTTTTAGGTGCATGCCGGCGACGTTTTACCGTCTTGGTTAAAATTATCTGTATTCCGCATCTGAGTGCTTTTGATCACCGTGTTGATTAGCAAACGAAAAGTGGCTTAGAAAGCAGCTGACTTTTCTTACCGGCAGAGAACTATTGCAGACATCGGACCACGACTTCAAGTTCAGACAGTGGAAACCAAAATACAGCGTTTAGAATCGCTAATTTCTTTAACTGGTTTCGATTCGCAACTGGTTAACAGTTGTTTGAACCTCATCCTGGCTCTGTAATTTAGCTCTGCAGTTAACCGGACTTGTGTCGACAACATGTTATGCCAAGATGTAATACAATACAGTGCGCACAGACTATGGCAAAGCACATAGCAGAGGCTTGTTTTGGCTTGTTTTAATTGTCAATGAGTCGGGCCTCTTTTAGTTACTGAGAACTTCCCTTTGCTCACATTTTTGTTGATCACTTCGTTGCTAAGCTATTAGCCATAACAAAGCCATAACCAGTTCTTTCGATAAGCGTAAGGTCATAAATACACAGCGTTAACTGCGAGATGGCAACGGTATGCAGTCTGCTTCTGAAATTCTCCCTAAACTAAAACGAAACTTTTTTATCAGCGCAAGAACTACGTCCAGTGGCGTGGAATGAATGTGCCTCAAGTTTTTCTTCTGCAATTTGAAACGATATGAAAGCTTGCAGACTGTCTGCAAGTAAATTATGGGCTACGATTTTTAACTACAACTGATCAGGGCCTTCTTCCATAGCGGTGGTACTCAAGTAACTCAACAGCCACTTTTTCAAGCGTTTACCCAGGCTTATCGTTTGGAATAATCATAAGTACTGCGATGCAAATTTGCGATAAAACTACTGGAAGTAGCTCTTGTTTCCACATGTTGCATTACAAATGCTTCTCGAAAATCAGATCCACTTCAACACAAAATTATTTATTGCACCACAGTCGCTGGAACAAGACATCGTTGAACGAGAATAACAGCCAAAGCGAAGTAAGCACAAAATTTCTCGGAATAATCACCACCGGCAATCGAGAACACTCCGATGTCAAATCGCGATAACTTTTAAGCAAAAACAACAGTTTTGCCGGCGCGGATATAAAGCACCAACTCCCGATGCAAACTAACCTGCAGTTTCCTTGGTCTAAACTTGGCGATTTTATTAGCCCTAGGAACTAAGCCGCCACCATGACCCCTCCGACCTGGATTTTCTTTGCCGTCTGTTTTGCTCCTTACGTTCATTGTTCCCAAACTGATAGGGCGGCATGCGATGCAGCTGGTTTAGAACACCAGAAATCGGCGTACAATTTTGACCGGGCTGTTTTTAATTTTTCTTCCATTTTCGGTGATCTGCACCCCAAATCAAAATTTGACCAATTCTGTTCCAAGTGTGGACCCTGCCACTGCACAAGACGCTCTTAGGAATCTTTGCACGTAAGAACTTTCAAAGATTGCACTACAAAGAAAGTGTGATAGGAAACACTGTTTTTCGATTTCGCCTGCTCTTTACCGGACAGGTCAAAAACAACGTAGTATCAGAATTATTACATCGCCTGATCAGTTGTTCTGTTGGCAGGCACTTCAATTTGACAGCGCAAGCTGCGGAGAATGTTATTAGTCGATGCTCCCACATTTCTGAACAGTGGCAAAGTCGTTCGGCTAGATTTTTTGCACCGGATGTATTACGGGCTGCTGCCAAATTCTGCGAGAACGTTCAAGCGGAGGAATTGATACATCATGTAAAAACGCTGGTACCATGTGCCGTGTCGGCATCCCCGAGACTTCGTCAGGTTAGCGAAGCAGCCCAGGAGGAGATGACTCTTATTTTCCGGCTGGGATTTGAGGAGATCAAAGCTTCTTATGAGAACTCCGACGCCTCCTGTGGGTTTGTTTGCGGACGGAAATGTGCATGCCGGTAAGACGATATGTAATTATGGTTTATTATGATGTATGGGAGTTACGTTGCGCACAGGGCAATGTCTCTGTAACTATTGCTCCAGTCACATTATGGCCGTACACTCCGAGAGGGTGTAACTACAACCGTAATCACGCAGCCGAGTAACTGAAGCAATCAAATGACGTTGCCCTGTATGCACGTAATGCTCCCTATATTATCCATTTTTGCTAATTGAAAGCTGTTTTCGTTCCACTGCAGTGGGGTACAAATTCAAGCGCCATTCCATACTGACCGACCTGAAGCGCATATCCGGGAAACATGCGGTCAGAACGTTTACGATCTACTTGTGAAGATACAGCAGCGGGTACTGACCGCATTGAACTGCTCCGAATTCGGTGATTACGTCAAGGAATGGGGCTGGTTGAAGGTCAACTACAAAGCCAATAACACAACGGCAGGAGCATGACAAGCACTGTGAATGTTTTGCTACCGGTGATACTTTCTAATAGACTTTGCTTAGCCGTTTTTCGCTTTTCCAGTGCAAGCATGAGAAATTAAAGCTTCGTTCCGCTAGTTTATCGCCAGAGTAAGATGTAGATAAGCAAAATATGGTTCCGCTATCCGTTCTCGTGGTCGAAACCAGCTTTGAATGGCACCTGCCAATACAATAATGCCCTAACTTTCATTCTTTTGCTACGTTTGGTTTGAAACTGTCTGGCTCAGTGCTTGTCAGTTGTTCAGTTCGTTATACAAGCAGCAGCAAAATACTGGAGAAAAAAAAGCGCTTCTGTGAACACTGACTGGAATTTGTTCTGCAATTTGAAATGCTATGAAAGCTTTCAGACGAATTGTAGTTACGTAGCCGTATGGGCTGCTATTTTACACTACCGCGGAATCTGGCTATTTTCCTATAGCTGCAACTTGCAGTTGATTCTCAACAGCCACTTTTTCAGGCATTTTCTAAGTCTAATCATTTCGACTAATCATATGTATCGCGATTTAAATTCGTGATACAGCTACTGGCAGAACTCATTACCTCTCATTAGAAGTTTTCCGAGCGTCTCGCGTTAAATCAGATCTTTTCAACACAAAGCTATTCATTGCACTGCACGGTCTGCACCACAGGCGCTGAAACCGCTTAAAGAGAACCGGGTTAATCAACACCGCCAATCGAAAACACTTTGATATAAAATCCAGATAACTTTCAACGAAAAGCTAAAATGCTATCGGCATGCTTATACGTGCAGTAACATACCACTACTGTAAATCACAAACTTTTGATGTGAACTGACTTGTTATTTCCAGTGTTCTAAGTGATTTTGACTAGCGTTAACAACTGAGCCACCAATATGATTCCCCAGATCTGGATTTTTTGCTTACTATTTTTTTTTCATACGTGCAATGCTCCCATACTGGTAGAGCGGCGTGCGATAAAGCTCTTGCAGAGGCGATTTTAGCGGATCATTTCCGTATGTCCGTTGGGCACCTTTCGATGGTTTTCGGACTTTACAGAAATCAAAATGTATCCCATTTAGTACGAAGTGTGGACCCCGAATTGGCACGACTCACTATTGGGATTCAGTGCTCGTAAGTGTTTTCAACGAGGGTGCAACGAAGAATGTGTAATAGGAAACACTGTTTGATCGACTTCACCTTTTTTTTTTCATGACAGTCCACTTAATTGCCAGTACCAGACTTGTTAAAAAACACTAGCCATCATTATGACCAAATGTTGCCATTACACACAGAGCATTACCTATCTGCAATTCAATACTAACACCCTGGTAAAGAAACGAAGACACTCGCAGGTCTTCCTTAACAACACGCAACTGACGCCCAAGATGGCGCAAAAAGTCAACAGCATCGTCTCCCCAGGTACCAAATGTTTCAAAAGCTAGCGGTGCAAATTCGTACTGTCCGCTCAGCTCGTCGTAATGTCTTCTTTTAGCCGATTCCCGCGCTTTCGCTGCCGCTCCAGCTTTTTTGGAAGTATCGCTAACGTATGTTTGGGCCACCGTATCTGCAACCGTTACATCATACACCGCATTCTTTCCTGCTCTAAAAGGCACTCTTGTCATTCCATCAGGACTCTTCCCGTCGCTACGACATAATCCTGGTGGTTCCTTGATGGCATGGTATTCCGCAGTGACGAGCGATCGAGTTATACTATCGTTTATCCTGTTGTGTCTTGTGGTAACAGCGCTAGAGATTCTTCCATTCTTCTTGCAACTCAGTCCGTGATAGCCTAACTCCTTAACCGTTTCCCCGCCTGCGCACGAGTAGACTTCACAAATTGGCAGACCCAGCCGAAGTCCCACGGCGATTCGGACGGTATTATTGTCCATATGAGTGCCCAGGGTGGAGACAGGGAGTGCATTCAACCATGATCCAGAATACCGAGATGAAACAGCTAACAAGCGAGCTTTGCCCTGTTCCGAGGAAGACTGCAAAATGCCGTCAAAAATGCTCCCGGCCAAGGGCAAATCCCATGCTTTCTGCTTCGTGCGTGTGGCAATTTCCGGAAATGGTACCTGCGCTCGATCTGACCACTGTTTCATTGGTCCGTCTAATACTGCGGCGGCATCGTACTGGGGAGAGATACGCTGCACAATATTCACGGTAGAATATACGGAGGCCAAATATCCAGGCAAGGCTAACTGAGCCAGTGATCTAGTGCCAATACCTCCCAAGGAAACCGGCAGCGATGCTTGCTCCCAATCCTTGTCAGATAGACGGTTATTGGTCAGTTCCGATACTGCATTTCTTGACATGCAGTCATACTGCGCAAGAACGGAAGGCTTTTTCCATGCGAGGGAAGTGCGGAGAATGTATATCAGCCTCGGCATGCCCAGCGAGCGAGATAACAAAAACAATGCCTGATGATGCGATAACAACTTCAACCGGCCTATCATGCGCTGCAGTTCCGTAGTTTTCTTCTCCATTACACTTTATACAGCTTCCGCAACACAGGCGCCCCTAACAGCGTTAGATCGTTCTTGCTGCGCAGAAGTACTTCCGGGGCAAACGAACGCAGTTCCTCCACAATGGCATCGAAATCTGGATTGGTGTCACCGATAAACAGCTCACATTTTCCAAAGTTTAATTCCAAACCAATTTCTTGTCCGCCTTCCCTTACTCGTTCGAGATCACGCAGCACTTTTTCCGCCGGACTCGCCACTGTACCATTGTCCAAATACCACAGGTTAAAACTGAAGAGATTCTGTTAATGATTTAACGACGAGACAGAACAAAAGAGGACCCATGGGATCTCCTTGTTGAACCCCAATTTCGGACAGCAAAATGTCTCCTCCATTATCTAAGTAGCTGGACTGGCCGTACATCTGCTCCACAAAAACGTAATACTCTGGCATGTATTTCTGAACGGCGCTCAACAACTTATCCCGGCGTACGATATAAAATGCATTTTTAAAATCCATCTTCAGAAATACAGAATCTCCTTCATGCTGCGTCATATATTCCCGAGCTGAATGGATCGCCGCTTCTGCTCCACCCTCACTCCACAACCGACTTGATTCGGCAATAACAGGTCTGGCATTGTAGACACTTGTCTTCGAACGGCCACCTTGAGGACCATTCGCCTAGGTGTGGATCCGCAGGCAATGGGTCTGATCCCTCCGTCAGGCTTATTTAACGCGGTTAATACTGCACCGAAAAACACAGGCTTTATCTCGTTTGGAACTTGTCCATGCAAAACCATAGTTCCAAAATCTGCCAATGACTTCAGTAAACGCTGAGCGACATCACCTACTCTTCACCGGGTAGGTCAAAACAACCCACTATAGTTTACAGTAGTTTAGTTTATTGTTGAGCAGACAAACCAATTGCACTATCAGTCTGGTAACTATCAGAATTTTTACGTCACATCACCGGTTCCACTGTTCATAGGCTGTTTACCGTCGCATCGCTAGTTAAGGAGAGCATTATTAGTCGATGTTCCGCATTCCCGAACAGTGCCAAGGACACCGGGCAAGAGATCTTGCGCCAGATGTATTGCTGGCAGCTGCCGAAATGTGCGAGAACATTCGGACGGAGGAGTACATACAGCATGCAAAAACGCTGGTACCATGTGATTTGTCGTTATCCGTGAAATTTCGTCAATTTAGCCCAGCAGTGGATGAAGAGAGCAGACGCATTTTAATGCTGGGGTTTGAGGACATCAAAGCATCTCATGAGAACTCCACCGTTAACTGTGGGTTTGTTTGCGGACGCAAATGTGCCTGCCGGTACGCCGATACGTGGATTTGTATAGTAGTGCGGAATTACGTTGTGTACAGGGCAGCGTCTCTGTAGTGCTCTGTGCTCCAATCAAAGTTACGGCCGTGACGCTGTGAGTGCGCACTTCGCAGCCGTAACGCAATTTTCCAGCCGGTGAGCTAAATCACTCGAGCGACGCGTTTCTGTGCGCAACGTAACACCCCCTATAAAATCAATTTTTATTGATTTGATGCTTTGTTTCTCTGCAGGATGGTGCAATTCTACGTGCCATTCTATGCTGACCGACCTGATTCGCATATTCGGGAAATGTGCGGTCAAAGCGCGCACGATCTGGTGCTGGAGCTGCAGAAGCGGGTGTTGAACGCACTGAACTGTTCCGAGTTTGGTGACTATGTCAAGGAATGGGGCTGGTTGACGGTCAACTACCAAGCCAATAAAACAACACCTGGAGAACGACGAGCATTGTGAATGTTTTCTTGATTGTTTTTCTATGGTTGGGGATAGTACAGTTACGTTTAACTAAGCTTACAGTATATCAGAATGACGCTTCTTTTCATTTTCCAAATCAAAATGGGGAAATTAGCGCTTCTTTCCGCTCGTTTATCGCTAGAATAACGATTAGCGCTACGAGTCTTGTCTACTACGTCTGTTGCGATTTAGAGTTGCTATGTTACTATGTTTGTTCCCATTTTAGATTTAAAATGGGTGAGGATTAGTCTTTCTCTTTCCATAGCTCTCAACAGTCGCTTTGTCAAGGTCAGTTTTTCTAGCGCGCCACTTATTTAACAATCCCTTTGTCAAGCATTTGCCTGGTCTCATCGTTTCGATTAATCATAACTAATTTCATAAGTATTGCGATTTAAATTCGCGATAAACGGCTGGAAGTAGTTCAGTGTATCTCACTGCATTAGAAATTTCCCGGTCGCTTCGCGGAAATCTGATCCGCTTCATTTCGAATTCCACGATTGCACCACAGTCGCTATAACCCGGCATCGCCCATAGAGAACCAAAAACCGTCACGGCGAAGCACAGCACAAGCAAAATGTCTTAAAAAACACTGGCAACCGCGAACACTTGGATAGCAAAATCGAGATAACACTGTTTTAAGATAACAGAACGTGTTGCTGGAATGCGTGTAAAGGACAAACTCCAATTGTGAGCTGACCTGTACTTTTCTAAGTTGAAAGTCGGTTATTTGACTACCGTGAGGAACTAAGCCGCCAGTATGATTTCCAAAGGCTGGATTTTCTTGCCTACTGTTTTGCATCTTAGCTCTCAATGCTCCCGAACTGATAGCTCTGCTTGTCATGCATGATGCAGCAGTCACAGAATATGGGAAACTGGTGAGCAGTTCAAATGGGGTTGTTAGCAATCTAACGGGCGTTTTCACACGGAACCAGAATCAAAATTTGACCGATTAATCGCTTCCAAGTGTTGTCCCCGACAAAGCACACGGCACTGTTAAAGATTTTTATGCGAAAGTTTTTCCACTAGATGATGTAGTTGTTGTTTCCACACAGATAACGTATCTTTTCAGAAGATGTAGTTGTTTGTATGCGCCAGCGCATTAGTTGTGAAAGGACTAAACTCGGTACCATAAAAGAAGATCATGTCGTTGGACACTTTATTTTATCGTTCATTATTCTATCTATATAAGTAGACCTTTTAATTACTCTGCGCCACACATTTAAAAAAAGCAAATGGCAGAATCATTATGTCATGTCGTTGGTTCCTCTCTTGGCGGACTGTTCAGTTTGTCGGCGCAAGGCGTGGAGAATGTGTCGGTGCTCCCACATTCCTGAACGGTGCAACGTACGACCGGATATGTTTTGGGCATCGCACATGTTACGGGCTGCTGACCAGTTGTGCGAGAACGTTCATACGGAGTAATGTATACCGCATATAAAAACGCTGGGAGATTTCCATTTTTGGATGGGCGGAAGGAAGGGCGTTCACGCAATAGATTCGGGTTTCGAATCTTTAACAAATTAGGCTTCCGTAATCATTATCAGCAAGTAGTGACTGAGTAGTCCTCGATAGTTGCACACGTCAGGAAGTGCACTCGACGTCGAGTGGGCCGCGATGCAGTGAAACAATCCTACTGTCAGCATAATTAATATAAATATTTCACTGTACTGTATTCGTTTTGCGTTTGTTGGTTTAGCTGCGTGACAACCTTCGTCTGCCCATATAACCGGGACCACATTTGTCACCGAATGAATACTTTCTAAATGTGCATAAGCATGCACCTAAGTGCCGTCAGGACAATCCGATATGTGCACTGTTTGCCTTGGTTTACGAACCTTCGCATTACACGTTTACATGTCGCAGGTTAACATTGCTTACCTTTGCGTCCCGCAAAATGCACTTGCATTGATCAAGGGTATAGCATTTCTCGCCATATCGTCTCCAGCGATACTAATAACTCTTTACTTTACAATGGTTGGGTACGTAAACCCGCACTTCATCAACGAGCTAAACAACTAGTAAGCATTCTGAAGCTACTGTTCAATTAACCACCCAAGAATGAAAGCAGACCGGGACGATGATTCTACGCAAGAGCTACTTATCACAAAACATCCAGTTAACAGCGTTCTGTGGTTTCAAATGGGCATTCTACGATGCGTCGGTCTTGTCCTGCCAGAGAAGGTTTCCCTCGTCTGCTGGTTGTTCATGACCTTTACCGCTGTTCTGCTCCTGGGTGGGGGGTGGTTTCTAGCAGGCCTTGGAATGGCGAATATTTATCTCAGGCTCTTTGGACTGCCTCCAGGCGGAACAGAAAGGCCGGAAGCGTCTTTGCTGGATGTTGTTAATGTGAGCCCGCTCATGGCCACCTCGTTGCGCGCGATTGTTCCTCTAACGATTGTCTTCGTGCTCAAGAGACGCACGTTATTTGGTCTCTTCAACAACCTGAACAGACTGGCTATTATGGCAATACCTGATAGTGTAATACGTCGCTACAGTGCGAGGTGGAAATGGCAAATCGCCGCTCTGACGGTGTATTCAATTTTCGTTCGCGCCGTGACCGAACCATTGGCTTGGAGCATACAGTTTTCTGCACGAAAATGGACTGCAACCAAAGGTAATCCGTTCGATCCGGTTCCGCAGTTATTTCCTACATGGACAGCGGCTCTTCTTAGCGAGATGTTTGTCACGGTGCCCAATCTGCTATCCATGCAGCTTTCCATACTGCTGATTGGATGCGCGCTAATTCTCGACACCTGCCTTGGTCAAATTCAGGAAGGCCTGCAACGAGAACGGCAATGGTTTCTTTCTTGCACAAGTGGATCCCACGCTAGCCCGTCGGTAAATAACGTGAACAAAACACCAGAGTACTCGCATCCGGAGCGTGCTTTACAGCACATGCTTCGTTTACACTCAAGCATTATCAACACATGTCAGGATGTTAACGGCGCATTTGGATTGATTTTCACTGTATCGTACCTGTGTGATTTCGTTGGTATGGTTGGACTGTTGACAACTTGGTTTCTGAATACAGCGTCGGTGACCTTTAGTAATTGATACATCCTCTACAAACTGATACTCACAGCGCATCATGCATTCTGTGCTGGGGTTCTGCTGATTCCACTTTTCCGAATGCACGAAAAGGTTCGCTAAATTTTATCGCTACCTTGTACTGTGCTACCGTCGCTAAGACAATTCCAGGGTCATTGCAGCTCCACGTTATTTTACAACTGTTTCAGTCATTGGAGATCCACGAAGAGCTGTGTCGATATGCCGACGCATCGTTGAATGCTTTGCAGCGAGACGAGGTAGTAGTGTGGTTTTCCTACACTTGCGTATATCTAATCAAACAACTTTTCCACAAAGGGCAACAAACTTCGACGGATTCTACATCTCTTTCTGGCCAAGAGCAAGGATCAGACCATTGCTGTTGAAGGGCTTCATCTCGTTTATGCCACTCGTCAGCTTTTTGTTGCGGTACGGGCAGGTTCGCGTTCACAGATTCACTAACAAGGACTGAAACTCGCGATTTATTTATAGACATTCACCATTTGTGCGTCCTTCATCGTTGTCGCGAAGGAGTTTTTGCAAAAGCCGTCTTCACCGGAGGCCCTTATGAAGACTGCGTTAACTTCAAACCGCACTTTGCACTGAATACTTCACCGCTTCCGTGTTTGCGCAGACAGTTGGACTTTGTTGGCTCTGGTTTATATTACTGTGTTGTCTCCTGCCCGTGTTTTCGTGCTCTGATTTCTGCACTTTCTTATCATCATTTTCATCAATTTTTTCACTATGGTACTGTCAAGCCACAGAGGTTTATGCTAACTTTCAAATGGCCTCTGAAACTGCCTTTTACCGCGGAGTACTAACCTGCATATCCTGCTATGCATGTTGGAACAACAGCCAAATTATAACAGTCCCTCGGGCAATCTGATTACAATCTGACGGTTTCAAACTGTTTGATGAGTCGTGGTTAATGCGGTCTGCTTTCACCGGCTTCATCTAGTTCGACCATTACCGCTACACTTCAACAATCGTCCGAGCCAGACAGTTACAAGAGTGTAACAGTACTTCTTTGGAGTTCTTCCTGACATTCACGATGTACTCGTCAGTGAAGTCAGTCAGAAAAATACAGGCAACATGTTCTGTTATCCAGCTTGCAACAGGGTTCTTCATCTCTGCCATATCAATAATCGGTCAGGAAGTTATACAGCCTAAAAATCAGTCAATAAGGCACAACGTTTTTCTTTATTCACAGCATCTACCAATGATAAGCTCCTGCAGTATGCCGTTTCTCCCTACAGCATCCCAGCTGAATACACCATTTCCCTGTTAAGTATCGCATCCTTCTTGATTGGTTTGTATGCATTGCGGTCAAAACCTCGAGAGCGATTGATTGTGGATGCCTTCGAAGTAGTCAGTGCCGTCACTGTCGGTGTTGTAGCCTTGAGCGTTACGTTCAAACTGAGCGAGATCGTGGCGGTTGCGGGACGCCCGGATATTGTGGAGCAAATGGGCATCCATGTACATGCTTCGATCAGCGCTGGTTTTGGGTGTGGAGTTGTTTCTTGTTTATTGCCGAGTTCTTGGTGGGAGTGGCTGCGTGCTTGAATGGCCTTGGCGCGCAAACGTACGTCCAGCTGAACTGCGCGGTGAGTTGTCGGCATGGATGGCAGACATGCGAAAAGACAGCGTGCCTGCAAACTGTTGTAGCGGATGTAAGGACAGTACGTGATCCATATACGTCGGTAACCGTAACATCTGCAGTATCTGTTTCTAACATCAACGCAACGTTACATAAAACCCTCAATGTCACATATTCGTATAACAATTGTCTGTACAGATACGTGCAGAACCTTGCTTGTAGATCCCATTAATAGCGTTTTTCTGAATGTTTACCAGCGCTCCCGTTACAATGCCTCGCAGCTCCATAACGATGACTTGGATGTCTTGAAGTGTTCTACATTAGCCCAGTTAGCGGTGGGACTGGCAGTCTTTGCTATCAGTGTATTTGGTAAGACACCGCAACATCCCGATTTTGTGTTGCACTCACAAGTAAGCCTTTTTGGCTATGAGTTACGAATAAATACGCGTTTCATATCAATATAATCTACTAAATATGGTGAGTATACTGGGAAATTTCTTAATTTATACCAAACATAAACAGTGAAAAGTTATGCATTTTTAAAGTTATTAAGGGAAACCCGATTTCGTCAGAGTGGTTCTACACGCCTGCTATCTGTGAGGCTCTGGCAGCGATGTTGTCTCTAGTGCACCCCAAATCTTCTAAAAACATCGTTTTTCTAGACAAAAGGCATTTTTTTATTAACGGATTCGAACCGTCCATTTTAAAATGAATTTTTAAATTTTAAGCCTTGGTCACGTTTTGGCGGAAATGCGAGAATGCAGTTTGTATTGCAAAAACGTAATATTATGACAAATCACTTTATCTTACATTTTACGCAGGCTTTTCAGGATAAACAAATTTTAAACTGAGCTATCGTTTTTTAGAATTTTTACAAAATAGCTCTGGTTGGCTGGATGCGCAAGGCATTCAGCTGCATGCATTATCCACTGGCTATCCATCAGACAAAGAGAGAAAATAATGAATAAACAAAATGAATCTGAAACAAACATTTTTAGAAAGCGTTTTGTTTTGTTTTATTTATTTAATTTTTTCAAACATTCTCGAACTCTGTTTCAGTTGTTAGTCTTTCTGGGCCAAAAAACGTCGACTGACGTCTCGCAAGCCCAAATCGGAAAAACTTTCTCATTCCAGAGATTTCTCTTTTTTTCATGAATAGGTAGGACAGCGGCACACTATTCCGCAGCCGAATGCCTTGTGGGCATTATTGAGAGCTATTTTTAAACTTACAGATAGCGCAAAAACCATCTCTTATGTGCTCACTGTCGTCTGCTAGCAATTGGCCTCCGGGAATTGGGTCAAAGACTCAAGATCGTAATCTTGCTGATTCTTGCTTTGTAGACGCTTAACAGTTAAGCCAACTTACGTATTGATAACTTTTAACTGTTTCTGTTTGCTGTAAATTAAAAAAAGGTCAAGGCTCCGCGCAGGCGTTTTTAGTAAATAGTAGTTCAAGCTGAAGTACGAACTATAAGGTATGAGCAGTAGTAAGAACCTTAAAGTACGATGCGGTAGTACATTTTCTGGAGGTTTTGCACTCCCATATCATTTAGTCCACTGAAGGTTTGTGTAGTATTGTTTGTTTCTCTGCCTATCGAAATGGTGAAAACTGTGAAAGACCACGTGATTCTAGAGTTTGCGCTGTACAAGTACAACCTTTTTTCTCGGTGCAATAAGCGTGAAATTTGTGAAAGACCACGTGGTATGACGTCAGTACATTTACCGCTGTTAATTTTGGCTTAAATGTGAAAAATGTGAAAGGCCACGTGACCTTCGAGCGTTCGCTACCGTTATCGTTCGCTTCGTTTCAAAAACTGATTTAAAAATGCGTGTATTGGCAAAGCGATATCACAATTCGCAGAATACAGAGTAGTACTGTGTAGGTTATTAGCCTTAAAACTGGTCTAGCTATATCCTGATTAATTCGTACAATAGTCAACAGAAACCAAAAGTCGTACTAAAATATCTGAGGAGTACACTATTATTCGCAAAAGAAACATTACAGCTAAATAACATACAACAAAACAAGACTTTCAGTAAACTCAGTCACGCAGAGAAGGGTGAGGTCGCGCTGTTTCATTAACATGGCTATGCGTCATCAGCGGCAGTAGCCGCAGTACTGCGTCATGCAACCTCACCCGTTTTATTTTGTTTCAGTATTCGAACTGAGTTAAAAAAGTACCGGACATAATAACACTTTTATAAGAACTTCGTTTTTATAATGAGCTTTTATGTATTTACCAACATTTTTACCAGATCGTATCGTCATACGACTTATACTTGTTTTGCATATCTTAGATTGTTTTGATTTCCGTACAATTTTTTGATACCAGTAAGAGCACTTAAACGGATTACCCATCCAGCGTCACGGTAAGATTTTCCACGAACCGATCAACAATTTAAGAAATTCACAGAAACCAGATATCTTCCTGGTTGGTTTTCCAATGGAAAGAGCACGAAAAGTTGTCGGAAACACATGCTTTGTATGTATGCAGAATCGGCAATACGAATGGAAAAAAAACAGTGACGCCGGCACCCGGAAGGCGGTCTCCGTGCCGCTGCACTACGCTTCGGGTGACTCTCAAATTTTGACCGTATGTTTAAGGAGAATATCCGGCTAAACCGATGGTCGTATAGTTGATGTCGCCACTACACGGATGCAGACAACCGCCAACACCCATACAATGGTTTCGCAAGTGACAAGATGGATCTCCATTGTCTTTTTGTACGTTTGTGCGTACAATATGCGGTTGTGCTGCAATACGTTCGAAAAGTTTAAACAGAGATGCCGCTCCAAAAATTCACGTTTCCATCTGATTTATTTTTGAGACACATCAATAAATGCGCATAAATGTGATGCTCATTCTGAACCAGTTTCAGCCAGAACGGGTGGCTGTGAAATCTTGAAATAAAGTTTACAATTTTTGAAATTCATTTAATTTTCCAGCCATCCGTTCTGGCTGAATCTCGTTCAGAATGATCATCACATTTGTACGCCTTTATTTATGTACCGGTTAAATAAATCGGATGGAAACGTGGATTTTAAAAGCATCTCTGTTTAAACTTTTTACCGTATTGCAGAACAACCGCTTATTACGCGCACAAACGGACAAGAAGACAAGGGAGGTCCATCTTTTCACTTCTAAAAGCATTGTATGGGTGTGCTTTAATGCCTACATCCACGTAGGTGTACTCTGTTGCGTAAAATCCGATATTTGACTGTAGTCTGGCCTTAAGCCTCCTTAACTGCCGTCTCCGAAATGGGAATGCCGATGTTCAAATGTTGCTTTGTAGCCTACATTTTTATATGTACAGTAAGTTTGTTTGAAAATGTATAGTCTCCATGGAAAGAATGTCGCTGGCCCAGTTGAGAGCAAGTTCCATTCACACACCATTCATGACCTTTTATGAGTAGGACCTTTTCATGACCTTTTCATGCCTCCAAGTCGGCCCAAAATTAACGAGATTAATTTTACTGGTCATCTGCTGTCCAGTACGCGATGAACAGAATTAGTCAGCCGAGAATATGGCTCTCGGCAAAAGTGTCCGGATTATCTTTGGCTGCGTGTCACTGAAAGGATGGGCACAGTAATTTTCGGCGTTTCAAAATTACGCAAGACTTAATTTTCTCCCTGGCTTCGAACCGCTTTGCCGGCAACAATGGTTTTGAACTAGATTAGAACAGACGTCTTCGAATCGATTCTGAATAGATCTCAAGAAACCGTGAGGCGGCAACTGTTATGGTTTTTGATTTTTTCCTGCAGTTGCTAGGCTTTATTGTAATAGTGTTGCCAGTGCATGACCGCGATGGCACTTTCGATCACTGCGCCACTGAAGGTACCGTAGAAGTACTCAGGTACTGCCGTAGTACGATGTGTAGTACGCCGTGTCATGTGTTCGACATCAGCTGTACGATGATGTACAAGATATTATCATTAATTTTTACAAAACCTCAAACTTTGTTTCACTGGGTTTTTAACGTGGCCCACCAGCGGGTGGCAGTTATATTATTACACGTTATAAATTCTTCTTTCTGCCCGTATCGTGCAGGTGAGTGGGGCGTAATTTTCAACCCAGAGTCGAGGAAAAAATCGTCAACAGTAAAATATCCTGAATTCTAACAGAATGAAGGTTTCTTCTGCTTAGCACAAGGAGTGCAGCGTACTTACGTGTAAGACTGTTGCACTCTCGCAAAATAAGCCCTAACTATAAGCAAAAAGAAAGTGCTGGATTTTCATATATGTTACTGCTGAAGTTGGCATAATTATTGCGCAACAGAATTGAAAAGCTACTTTAACACATTTCTTTCTTTGATAATTCAGCGGTCATCCAAACTTCTGGGAACCTTTCATCCTAAATATACATACATGTACTGATCGTCCTGAACCACTATCAACCTTGAGATGTTTTTGAAATTTTAAAGTGAGCTAAAAAACTTAGGCTATCATCCGTCAAACACGATTTTGTAGGGAACAGTCCGACTGCATCGGTAGCGTACACAACACCCATACGAGTACACGCGAAAGCTGTGCCGCGTTTTAGAGGTCAGCCGAATTGACGTGTACTGTTTGTGTTACATACAGCAAGAATGTTGGTCTTGGACTACAGTAAGAGGCCTGCGTTTGGTCTGAATTACGAAAAACGGAACAATACTATGCTAACTTCCTGCAATGTTTGCATCAAAAGCAGCAGCAGCATCATCATTAGCATTTTTCATCAATACGCTGCGGTGTCGGGTCTTCAAACATTCTGTTTTCACCTTTTCGAAACTGACCAAAACATTTCGCAAAGTACTAGGATAGTACATTCGCTGCTTGCGGGGCTGGATGACTGCATCGAAGGAAGATACGTACACAGGGCAACATGAGAAAAAGGAATTTGAATTAATGCTATCGACATACTTAACGCAGCTGAACAAACGCGAATTTTGAGCTAAAAACTGAGCTTTACAGATCTAAAAATCTGTTCAAAAAAAATATTTCGTTCGGTAATTTTGTGTCACCAAAATTCAGCGAAGGCAGCATAATAATTTTTTGACACCAGTGCGCATGGCTCTTATTTCACAGCAAAAGGGTTGTTCTGCTTAAAAATTCACCACGAAAGGTTTTAAACTATCAATTTCAGGACTCGGAATTTCAGGATGTCCCTAGCGGTTATTCGAATGGTGTGCAGCTGAAATATGCTATTTTTAAAATCTGAATGTAATCATTTCAAAACAATTTTATTTTGTGAAAAGCACTTTTGTTGACTTTGGAAAACTGGGATATTTTCCCGTATACAGAGACCTAAATATTAAGCTGTTCTTCGCTTTGTGAACAAAAGAATTTTCCACCACACGAATGCAAAGACATTTTTCAGAAGCGAAACAACTGCGCAGAAAGTTTTCTCAAGTTGGTCTTTTATCCTGCGGTAGTTCCCAGTCCTCTGCTTCAGACAGCCGAGGGCCTAGACCATACCTTATACTGTATCCAGCTCTTTCGCGCTGATTTTCTTGGCCTAAGTTCTGCCCATGATTGCGGAAGCAGTCATTCCAGATTGACCGTGCTTCATGAATGATTGACCACCTGATCCCTGCCTATTTTTCAGTTTTGCGATGGACGTAGAAGCCAATTCGGATAAAAAAAACTTGCATAAAGAAGCTTTTGCAGTACACGTATTTCATGCAAAAACTGGTCATCCGTTCTCATTATGGCCAGCGCGTACCATGTTTGGAGTCAAAATTCCGACTCCTTCTGGTACCTGGCGCTAGTGGGTTAACCATGCTTAGTATTAAAAATGATATTTTTGGTAATAATATCTGTCAACAGTAGTAATAAATAACAAAATAACAAATAATATTGGCCGATTGAGTATTAATAATAGTCAAAATAAGACAATATTAAAAGTAATAAACATGAAACACCATTACTAATAAAAACATAAACAAACTAATAATACTACTGATTCGGTAGGTTACTAATAACTTAACATCAAGAATCATTTGTCACTAATAATTTATTATAATAAGTTTATGGTTAATAATTTGTTTCTAAGTAATTTGTTATTAATAGTTCATTACTAAAAATTTATTATTAATTGTCGACATGTTTTGAATAATTCGTTAAAACAGTTCGTTAGTAATAGTTTGTTACTATTTAATTTATTATTATTAATTTATTAGTAATACTTTCCAAATAATTGATAACAGTTAATTAGTTGTTATTATTTGAGTGTTGATGTGTGAATTGCTTTGCATGAGTTAAGCCAGTTTAAAACTAGTGTTGGGTAGTAAAACTCTTTGACCGCTTGCTTAAAACTGCTGTCTGACTTGGCTGTTTTACTTACTATATTTTCATAAATTCTACTATTTGATTGCTATGCACCAGTACTTCATGACTTGTTCTATGTGCGAGTGGAATCAGGTGGAAACTGGTGGAGATTTTCCAAGTACTTCATGACCTGTTCCATGTGCTAGTGGAATTAGGTGGAAACTGACGAAAATTTTGTTGGGTGATTCATGACTTGCTCTATGTGATAGTGGAATGAATCAGGTGGAAACTGGTAGAAATTTTGTTGAAAGGATCATGACTTGTTATATGTGCTAGTGGAATCCAGTGGAAACTGGTGGAAATTTTGTTGGGTGCTTCATGACTTGCTCTATGTGATAGTGGAATGAATCAGGTGGAAACTGGTAGAAATTTCGTTGAGTGCTTCATGACTTGTTCTGGGTGCTAGTGGAATCAGGTGGAAACTGGTGGAAATCTTTTGAGTGCTTCGTGACTTGTTCCATGTGCTAGTGGAATCAGGTGGAAACTGGTGGATATTTTTCAATTACTTCATGACTTTTTACACGTGCTAGTGGAATCAGGTGGAAACTGGTGGAGATTTGTTCAATGCTTCATGACTTGTTCTATGTGCTAGTGGAATCAGGTGGAAAATTTGAGTGGATCATGACTTGTGATTTGGGCTAGTGGAATCAGGTGGAAACTGGTGGAAATTTTGTTGGGTGTTTCATGACTTGTTCTATGTAATAGTAGAATGAATCAGGTGGAAGCTGGTGGAAATTTTGTTCAGTGCTTCATGACTTGTTCCATGTGCAGGTGGAATGAGGTGGAAACTGGTGGATATTGTTTTTTTAATACTTCATGACTTGTTCTATGTGCGAGTGGTACAGGTCGAAACTAGTGAAGATTTTTTCAAGTACTTCATGAGTTGTTCTATGTGCGAGTGGTACAGGTCGAGACTAGTGAAGATTTTTCAAGTACTTCATGAGTTGTTCTGTGCGCTAGTGGAATCAGGTGGAAACTGGTGGTTTTTTTTAATACTTCATGACTTGTTCTATGTGCTAGTGGAACAAGGTGGAAACTAGTGGAAATGTTTTTGAGTGCTTGATGACTTGTTCTATGTGCTGGTGGAATCAGGTGGAAAATTTGAGTGGATCA
>JAQGAU010000647.1:0-25262 GCA_034698045.1 Paramacrobiotus richtersi | reverse complement strand
TATTCCCGGTCCGACGTAAGGCAACGAAGCAAACCCATTGGACATGAAACCCAACACGACTATGCTGACATTCACTACGCCGGCGTGACCGACCGCAGAGTCAACGTTAGCTGCCATCGGGACACTGAAGGACGAAAAACTAGTGTCGATATTAACTATAACAGGTGAAATTTTACATCTCAGATTGTGGTAACACCGTTGTATAGCGGGGATTTTAGAACACGACTACGAAAGTGTGTCGACAGAACACTGTTACGTGGCATCTAGTAAATAGGATATTTCCTTCGGAAACTACCACCTACCTGTCCTGCTGGGCAAAACACAGCTCTTATCACCCACGTACGCAAAAATGCACATACACATATGACCACCGTGATCTGACCCAGCTGTGAGGTAGACTGGTGAAGTAACTGGAATTCATATCACCGGAGTTGCTCGCCAAAGCGGCAACAACATTCACAGAAATTAATTTCTATGAAAGCCACTGTGCGGTCTTACTTCCGAGTATACGCAGGTTATGACACTCGGCGGGGAACAAGGGCTTGCGGCTGCTTCCAAGCTATATGGTACACCTTCATAAATATCAAATCGGAATGGCGCCGACACAAGTAACCAGCTAAACTAAACTCAGCTAAACCGTTGATGTGTTGCATAGTGGCGCTACTGCAGTGAAAACTACATAAATAATCTCTGGAATGCTTTTTATATGGTAGTATAAAAAGTCAATGGTAGTGTCGAAAAGGTAGCCTGAGGAGCGGTAAGGTGATGAATTGGTAGTATAAGGAGCAAATGGTAGTGCAAAGGTCGTATGATGAGCCACCACCTAAATAAATATCAAAATAGTAGCTGCTATTGACCGATTGAGTAGAATTTTTTTATTTCTCGGTTTGCACTTCCACGTGTTACGGGCAACCGGCATTAGGGATACTGAATCTTGCTCATGAGATGGTGCAGCAATCGAACGGTACAGACGCCGGGCTTTGAATGGTACGGAAGCTCAGGGAATATAAGGAGAACATTCCTAAAATATGGCATAAGACTAGTACAAGTATGGAAACATAAGTACAGAACAGCCAGTGGTGAGCGGATACCGAAGTACAGACAGATACAAAAATGCGAACCCCCCAGCCCTCAACGGGGCCGCCAATAAACCAGGGAAGGGAAAAAAAATAATAAAGAAGGAATGAATGTCCGTTTATCGACCGAAGTCTTTCCGTCATTCGGTCGGTCGGTCATCATTATTATTTTTTTTATTCATTGATTATTAATAATATATTATGATTGTTATTTTTAATACTACCACAGTAATGCTATTACTCAATCGGTCAATAGCCTAGACTTAAGAAACTACACCAATCCCAAACGCCGGGACAAAGAATGAAACGCAGAAACCCTACGAAAGGCTAAATCAAGAATTTAGTCAAAAAAACTGAACAAATTTGAACTAAGAACTTTGATCCAAAGCCAGAATTCGCGCGTCCTCTGTCAAACCACTTCGGTAAATAGTTAAACACCTAGTTGCCCGACAGGTCCTCGGCAATCGGTCGACATAAGGTTGTTAAACTTCAAGGTAGTTACTTACACAAGGGTAAATGCAAACAGCTGACACTAAAGTAAGCAGCTAGTACGTAGTTTGCGTGCATCGCTAACAGGATACGTTACTAAACATCCGAAACTTTCCACAAAAACCAAGTACGGTCAACATAATGGTTTAAGCCATGCAGTCCGTTTATGCCAAACTACTCACGGGGCAACGGCATTCGATCTGAATGTCGTGCTTTGGAGAGACAGCTGGTTACACTTGTTGACATTAAGCCGTTCGGATATCTGCCTCAGACTGCCTGTACATAGAAAGAAAATTGAACAAAATGGTGTTCCACAAGCCACACACGGGAAGCTGCCGTAAGCACTCATCCACACTGAGTGCTACGCTCAGTCGAACAGCCACGATCATACGCTGACTTTCCAAGCAATTAATTCCAGGTAGCGTTAACGAACAGGTCCAGTGTTATTAATGCCATCTGCTTCACCAGCAAAAGAGTCAAATCGCGATGACATGCGATACAATTACATACGCTCGATTTTGCATACGTGGGCGATACGAGCTGCACCGCGCTGAGTGAGTCCAGCAGGATAGGTAGATTCCAGTGTCTTTGCCGAAGGAAAAATTCTGCTTACGAAACAGAACGTAGAAACATAGTGTCGACGCAGTTTCGTAGATCTGTCTTGAATTCTCAGTATAAAAGCCGCTCTAAACAACTACAGAGCCTAACTAGTCTTTCATCTTCCCTTGCCCTAATGACAGCTAACGGTGATTCTGCGGTCGGTCAGTTGGGCATACTCAACGTGAGCATAGTCGTGTTGGGCTTCATGTCAAATGGATTTGCCTGGCTACCTTACATCGGACCGGGAATAACATTTGCTGCCGAGCAAATGCAGAAAAAATACGACCATAATATCATGAACTTTACTGTACATTTTGTTTACGATCCGATGAATCGGACTTGTCAGGACTCGGCGGCCGGTATTGAGAATATGGCTGCGGAATGGCATTATCGTAAAAGAAAAGAGCATCACATCACTGTATATATCGAATCAGGGGGGACACTAAACGTTATTCAATTACTACAAAAGAGTTTTATACACTTACAACACGACAAAGTCCTGCTGACTGGCTATTGGAAATGTTTGAAGTTTGTGAATTTTGTACTCGTGATGTTTTTATTTTTGCAGCATGTGTGGACACTACGGAGCTGCCATATTTTCAAACTCAGTGGAACACCTTATGGCTGTCAACGTACTTACAGATGGACAAATCGACCAAATCAAAATTTCATAAGATTATTATCTTTCTCAGGGTGGCAGCAAGTGCAAAGATCCGCAACCGGCACATGCATCCAACGTGGATCTGCACCCAGGCTGTGTTGCTATCTGTATGCTCCAGCTTGTACATGGACATTTTCAACAAGTACAACTGGACATCCATCTCCATGATTACCGACACTTCGTCGCCCCCATTTTTTGAGTCGCTGGCAAAATATATTGTTAATGACTTAAAGACTCGTACTCCAGTGGCTCCACTTGTGCATCGCATAAACGCAACGGCTGGAGTCCCGTTCGGGAAGTTTGGATCGATATTAGAGGGCTTACGGAATGCTAGCAGAGGTGCAGTACCGAGGAAAAGCAGTATTCAAGTAAAAGTCTCCATTCTTTTTTCAGTAGTACTATATTTTGGTCTTGGTCCGTTATTAAGGGAACTTCTGGTATTTGGTAAGCATCATATCTGAAGTTTTTGAACAGAACTTGCACGTATAGACTTTTTGTTTCTGCAGCTCACAGCCTTTGCTTCGAATATGGCCAACGGACAATATGTAAACACCTATTCACTCGCGTATTGCGGCTAGTCACTTACTACTGCTTTCGTAGGTGTACATAGCCTTTGAGCACCCCGTGTTCCCCCCAATACGTTGGCAGTACAATGACAAGGACGACTCTGTAGGCAACAGATGCCTAGTGTTCTAAACCAATCTGCTCGATCTGTTTTCTAAATCACCGCGTTGGAATGCTAACCTAATTGGCGTTGCTTGCATACAGGTCGCTCTTCAGGCGTTTCAGTCGCTCATGATCGTTCACTTAAGCCGCTACGCCTCTAGTGATTCTGCAGTACGACCCCTGGCATCAGAGTTTCTCAGAAGGTCGGAACGAGAGTTCAGTTTTACCTATCGATTACCAGATCAGGTGACTGGGTAGCACCCGGATATGTGAGACAACTGAGGGGGCCATGTTGCATCAGACGAAATTATTATTACTGACTGTTGTTCTTTGATTCCAGCCGTACGCTTCTATCAGAGGGAACTGTATGGCTGTTACGGCGCTTGCTGAAGTATGTGTCCCTGTTAATTTGCTTGTTTGTAAGCTGACTGCAAACTTACTAGGTATTAAACGAAACGGTCACAGAAGGCGCAAACTTCCGAAGCGGTTCTATTTTGGCACAGAAGTTCCTTAACCGGACATTCGATGATACCGTATGTGGTAACACCATGTTTATTGACAGCAAAGGCCAACGACGCTCGGATTTCTCCGTTTCTTATCACACCCCGGCGGGAAATCGGGAGGTGCGCTGCAGTCGCTTTAATCACTAACGAACAACAAGCAGCACGTAATAAGCTGATGCGCTGTTATTTGATGCCATTGATGTAGGCATTCTTGCACAAGAGCGGCAAAAGCACAGCACTTACTGAACTTATACAGCTGGCGAAGTGGGTTAACAGTACATTTCCACCACTTAACGAGCCTGTCTGTGGGTATCTTCACCAGCGTCGTTCCTGTTTGCCACCAAGTACGGTTAGTTTTTTTTTATTTTCGAGAATCACGCATTATTTACTATACCCTCTAACTAGGTGATAATCAGTTGGTTTACGTGATTATCTTCACTTTAACTGGCTTATGCGTCATTATTGGGATGGTTTCCTTTGGAAGCATCAGGTCCTCTTAGCAATCAGCACTTTGCACTCTGCGAAAACATGAAGAATCTATTTTTGCGTTAGACACAGCAAACGAAAAGCCGAACATCTGCTGCTCTACGGCAACTGGTGGCAATTTGAACTGCCACAGAACCCAGAGTCACAGCATAGGTCAGTATCACGGATGTCGATTCAAAAGACGGCAACCAAATGCGCGGAGTCCCAGACTGGCCTATGCGCGTCAGTCGCAGCTAGTGGGAATATGGCAGAAGCGAAGGTATAACAAACAACTTCTTTCGTAAAATACACTCTTATCACGCCACACTTTGACAACAGCATTGCGAGACGCCGCGTTCAACCGCGCTTACTTTCAGAGCAACACTTAAACATTTTACATACGCAGTTTCTGAGCTGCGTCTATAAATAGCCTGTGGTGAAGATATTTTCGAAGGATTTCTGCATGCGCCGTTCCGAAAAAGAAGAAGCCGGTCTGGATTTAGGCATGATATAAATAGTTGCACACACAATCGCACAACAAGCACCTGATTCTGCCAGCGGCATCACCTGATAAAGCACACGGTGAGCTATTGTTTTTTGTCCAGCAGCTTACATTGCCTTGTTGGCAAACCGAGCTCGGGCCGTGCAACATCACCTCCCATAAGCCTGTGCAGTAAAACTGTCACTTGAGAAGCGCCCGTACATTTCCGGGTAAAGTTTCAAGAAGTCCGAATATTGTAGTTTTGTTGAAGACATGTCAAATAAGTGGTTTGTAAGGCCAAACAAGAAAGTCAGTACCTCAGCATTCAGTATAGGATATATGGTTTTCTTTACAGTTGTTTTTCACAGCAGGCATGGGATCTCTTATGATTAAAGCACGTTTTCGGGCAAAGTCCTCTGGCATCGTCTCACCTCCGTAGCAGAATAATGCAGCAGATCTCATGAAGTGATCCTCTGTTAGAATCGGTCCTGAATGCAATGCTGTCAGGAGATCAAAGGTCATTTAATGGTGCTCAGCTGTGCTTAGTTTGTACCTGCGCTGACCACGCCCAAATAAGAGACCGATACCTCGAAAGGGCGCTTGTTCGATATAATCTGATAAAAAACGAGTAAAATATAATGCTAACATCGCAGCATGACGATACAACCTTTTCAAAATTTTGTACCAAATTGTCAATGTGAATCGAAACACGACAACGGAAGGGTCGGAGTGTCTTTTACAGCTAGAGGTCCGTGAACTAAATCATGCCGAAATTTGAAGGAAGCTCAGAATTTCGATATCTATGACGTAAAAGATGCACAACAAAATGGTCGATGACCCACAACTTCACGAAAATCTCTTGCTGTGAGCTGTGACGTACGGGGCGGTCGCAAGCAGGTTGTCCAAGTAAGGCGTGATAAGACTGTATATCGTTTGTCACGAGGGGAATCCATATGTATGGCTTGCAGGAAAAACGAACAGACTTTATGATACAGGATCATAATCCAGTCGTGTGCACTACAATTGTAGGCACGCGACACCAGCTGACGTTTAGGGACGTGTCTGCTAGCTTGTGCCTGTTGGTATTACTAAAAAAGGTTTGTGCACCACGCAATGCATATTGTTCAATGAACAATGTTCATTGACGGATGATTGATGATTAGTTGTTACAGTTAAAAGGCATGGAGCACATGAATGTTTGCCGATTTTACGGGCTAGCAATCAGCAGAACGAGCGATACTGACTGGATAACGGCCGTTTTTGAATGGCCTACGCGAGGAGCCCTACCGAAGCTGTTTGACAATTTGATCGCACATGATGCCCTGTTAGTCCACTCGCTAATTATGGATTACCTTGATGTAGGTTGATGGGCGTTAGAAGCGTCCAGAACCTGATATTCCGTCGGGCGGTTGTTTTCCTTCTCTTTTTTGTTGTTCATCTGAAGTTTAAGCCCTCGGTCTCAAAAGCTCCGGGAAAAATGCTATAGTCGAATATCGTTCACCAAACCGCGCCTGCTGTAAATTGGATTTCGGTCTTTATTCACGAAAATGTTCTATCAGCCAGAAACTGTGTCCCATAATGTTTCTATGAGCGAGACCCTTTCCCTCAGATTAAATTTTTGTCGGGCGCCTTTTTCGTGAGGACACTTTTACCGGCCACATGCGAAACTTCGAATAGTATGTGGCATCGCTTTGGCCTTTGATTTGCAGGCGCTGTTTTACATACATTCTTCACCACTGCTGTACCACGGCAGGGTCAGCATAACGGCCTGCTGGATAGATAGACATTTCACACTAAAGCTTGCCTATATGGCGATGGACAGACTGCAGAAGGAGCTGTCGGCTGTTTGTCAGGATTATCTTGTTTGCGCAGACAACGTATGGGAAGGGTTTTATTGATATGCACGCAGTGTACCAACAGCTTCCGTCTTTGCTATTAGACTGTGATTAATTTACTGTATCACGTAATACATTTGACAGATGCTGAATTCATTATAAGAATTAGAAATACCATTCCGATATAAGAATACAGAACCCACACGTCCGTTGCCGAGATTATATTATTTTTACTATCACTCGATAATATGACCTGTTTCTTGGCATCACAATACCTATTCATACTGACCATGTTGCCTTTCTGCGGAATCCTTATTTTCGCATCCCTCGTCTCAGGTAATTTGCTCGTTGTGCGACTGATCTACTCACCGATACGATAAAATTCCTTCGTTAAACAGCCGACTGGGAAAACAACGGTTATGCATACGGTAGTGCATCCACTGCTGATGGTACGGCGGAAGTATTCGGTGCGAGCCAATCCCGCTTCCCAAACAGCAGACCACAAACAGACGCATTTTCTTCGAATAAGGTGACCGGGCCATCCTTATCCATCAGTGGACAAGCAGGGGGTGGAATGACCATTACGCAGGGGGACAGCGCCCTACATCAAGTATACAGTGGCCAAAGCAATACCAACTCCAATGGAAACACTGCAACCGGACTGTTGGAAAGTCGAGAGAACAGCACAGCGGGATTCGCCTGGGTTCCCTTGTATATGTTCGCACAAGCAATAATGTCTGGCGAAGGGACAGGGGTCAATCTCAACCACTACGCCAGTTCGGGAACAGCCAAGTCCCCGCTGACGACTACTACGCCAGGGAGTGCTACCCAGTGTTTGATACTGTGTGCCCAAGGATGCTATTTGTCCGGTTGCACTTGCGTTTGTCCTGTCAATCAGGGCGTTATTCCGCAGCCAGTGCCTAAGCTTGCCACAGGAAATCTAAGAAAGTCCTTACAACCAAATAGCGAGCGAACGTTAAAGAAAGCAGTATATTTAGGCAGTCATCAGTGCCAACGATCCAGAAACGACAATCATCCGACCGCCAGTGCGCAAAACAACGCAAGAAAACGGTCTTAATACTGTGACTGCACAAAGCTGGTGCGCGCGGTTTGCCCACTTTGCCGGCATTTTCACGATCTAGATGGCATACCAGTGTACAGCAAAAACTGCCACACTGTATTATATTGTTGAAACGTTCAGAGTTTTCGAACAGTATCAGCGGCAGCACTGACAAGCGACAATAACGAGGAAGTTACTGTACTGCAAACTTCCGTTTTTGCTGGTGATGGCGTTCCTTCTCGTGTAATGCGTGAATACATTACCCTGATCGCTGTGGATAGCATCCACTTTACCATAACAGGGTTACTGCCAGCTCATTTTTCTTCAGACGCTTACCTAAAAGTTGTTCGGCTTAAATCCTATGGCTCAAATCCTATGTACACCAATACAAAAAAGCTGCGTATTCGTTGATTTTATTCTATCGATAAAACCTGAGTGCCAGTTTACTAACAGTTGCTCATATCTAACAATACGAGTCACAAGAAAAAACCTACCACACGTGCACATTCAGTTTCCGTTTCAGAATCAGCATACCGGCACTGAAGCAGTTTAAGTGTTCTGTATGCAGAGATCCGTGACCTTTACTACTGTACTAGGCTTATTGATCGGTACTAGGCTTCGAGTCTTTGAGGACATGACATTGTGGTACAACATCACGCACATCTTTAAGTTTATACTATACTTCGGCTTGAGCCAACAACTACCAGCATCCTGTGATTTTAAGATAACGACGACAACAAGTCACTTTTAGGATCATTAATTCTCATTGCGTCGGCCACAATGTCGTGCTGTGGGCTCGTATAACGTAAGTACATGCTAGAACTATCGACAACCTGTGAGTTCATCTCAGATCTTAATCGGAATTCAGTCATTTTTAAGGCGAATTACATACGGCTGGCAAACACAAAACAATACATTTCGCATTTACCGATGTAAAATCTTTAAAGCCGTCAACTCAAGCTAGAACTTCTTGAAAAATCAAGCTGTTAATCAGTTATGCCGCCCATGTATTAGCTGAGTTATGCCGCTCACGATTGCGACTGGGCAGCCACAAATACTGGCGTTAACAAACAGCGACATAATTTCGACAAAATAAATTGATTATTATTGCGTAAAACTGGCACTGACACCGAGAAATACGTAAACGTAAAACTGTACAATTGAATTATGTACAAGTCATCCGAGGCACAGTTGTAACTTTGCCTGCTGCAAAGTTTACGAAGAACAGAAAACATGCTTACTCCGTTTCTGTTTTAAAAGCGGATTCAGCATGCTCGGGACGGTCCAACGTAGCTGGCGTGTTCTGCCAACGTGACGGAAAGGACGCGGCGTGCGGGTACCATTGATGGTAATTATCCTCACTTCTGAAATTGAGGATCTGATTGATTAAAAGGTCAACCAGAATCGACCGCCTATGACACGAATTTTAGTAGTATGTGCTGTGGCCAAGCAATATGCAATTTTACTATGTACGAAAACTGTCGTACGAACCTAGTTCTGTATTTACGTGTACACCTATGTTACAAACAAAGATTGCTCACAGTATTATAACATTTTAAACTACATGAATCTGTCCCATACAAAGAACATGGCTTGCCTTTCGGGACTGACACTGGGAGTCGGGCTGTATCCGGTATCCCGTATTCTCCCGTAATCGTCCTCGTCGCTGTCGGAGTCCGATATCGCCAACCAATAATAGGCCTCCTCATTGGGATTTCCTTCAGCGTAGGGATTCAAGCCCATGGCTTGCTTCAGCGTCTCCAGCGTCATACCAACGACCTTGTGCTCGTTGTGAGTGCCTTGTATTTGTAAAGAACTGCGAGCACATCTTGCAGTCAACTGATTATCCCGGGTGACCAACCATACGTCTCCGTTAGGAATACTCAACAGACTGTACAATAAGATAAGTCCGTCGTTTACGGATCGACGCCGTTCCGACTGGGATGGAAAATAGTCCCGTTCGAGCGCTGATGATTGTCGTTTGGTTTGTATTGTAACTGTCCCATCGTTTTGTCTTATGGATAGTATCATATCGTGGGCGGCTTTCGCGGCACTTGCGCGTCGTGGACTGCGCTTCCCTTTGGACAAGTATTGCAGCTCCTGTTTTACCATATAGGGAACGAATAATCGAACTGGCGACGGAAGTGTTCCGGTCAGACCATCCCGTAGATCATTAAACACTTTCAAACCATCTTTCGCTTCCACGAAGGTATTGGTATCGAAAACCAGATTTAAACCAACTGTATTGTCATTCGCCATTCTGATGAAAATTCTGCTTCTGCAGAAGCGCTTTGGTAGAGTGGGTTTACTTCATATCGCCATGCATAAAAGTTCCACAGCTGGGGGCAGAGAAGAAAGACAGACAGATCGGTTTGTTTTCATGGAATGCTTAAAACGTGCGGTAGCAGCAAAACATACTGGAGATCAGAGAGGAGAAAGATATACACTCAAAACTGGACCTTGTACCGAGGAAGCTCTGGTCGGCTGATGCATCCAACCAGATCGCATTCTTTTCGCTTGTAGCTGTCGTGCAAAACGTGACGAGGCATAATAACACCAGCCCAAAACACAGCTGCTCGTAAGTGTACTCGTACCTGATTTACAAGTTGGTCCATCTATTTTGTTAACGAGGTTACCGTCAAACTAGCACAGGCATAATAACGTTATGTGGTAAAAAACCTTATCGTGATTATCAGGAACCGAAAGTGTGCTTGACACAACCCACATCATCTGGTGTTGACAACAGCGTTTTTTCTATGGTTCGTTACAGAAACAATTTCCATACATAACAGTGAGGGAGTACAGTCAGCTTAACCGAAATGGTTGTGTGATAAAATTTACTCCAGAAGTATTCTTACAATTGTTAGTCAGCGGTCCCAGTATGTATGCTAAATGATAAGAATTTTCTATTTTTTTCAGTAATGACTGGCGGACAGATTCTGCTCTAGTGAGTATATTGAGCATTCGCTGCTCAGCAAACAGTGTAAAAAATTCGTTTCTGATAACCAGATTGCCTTAATTATGTAAGATTAACATGTAAGATGTAAGGTTAGCATGCAGTAGTAAAATCAGCAGGCATCAATGAAATCACGAGGAAGTCGCTAATGCAATCGAAGTGTTATTAAGCAATGTGATTCTTAATTATTTCATTGCATTAATAAATATGGCAGGACTTCCTTCTTCGCACGCATATATATCCTTCGTCGACTATTGATCAAAACCAACCGTTACCGAAACGCTGTTCCAGTACGATTGATTTTGTATCGCCATCGTTGTCCCATCTTGCACCTCTTGCTCCGTACGAACATATAGGAGTTTGCCAGTGTTTCTAACTAACCAGAATGTTGTACATCAGTACACTCCTGTTCTGCGTCGCGTCCGCATCAGGTATGTTCCTAATCGTACTGGATGTTCTTCGAATTAGACTATTCAGCTAAAAGTCCCTGCGCTCGTAGCCAGTCCAGGCAGCAACGCCCACGTGAACGGGGACGGCTCCGTCAAGAACGGAACAGTCCAACTTGACAGCCACGGCCAATCCCAGTTTTTAAACGATCTCCCACAAACGCTGGCCCAGTCCATGAACAGCGGCTCCGGAGCGTCCGTAACCATCAAGGGTGAAGCTTCGAGTGGAGTGACGGTCAATCCCCTGGACGCCGATGGCAATCTCCTAAACCAAGCGTACAACGGTCACAGTCTCGCATTCTCCAACGGCGATACGGCGACAGGGACACTGACGAATACCGACAACAGCCATTCGGATAATACCAATGGATTGCTAGTTGGCGGGCACACACAGATTACCGGCAATGGAACTGGGGTAAATGTTCATAACTACGTTAGTTCCGGGGTAGCGAAACAACCCGCGACGACTACACCGTGGAGCATGATACAATGTCAAGTCGCGTCTTGTGTCTTGGGAAACTATTTTTGTGACCGAGGATGTTACGTACCCGATTGTACTTGCGTGCCCGGTTCTATCGTTAATGTCGTTCCGCAGCCCTTGCCTAAGACTGCCAGGGGAAATCCCAGGAAATCCTTACAAAGAAGCAGCGCGCGGACATTAAAGAGTCATCCGCGCCAACGACCCGGGAACGATAATCATCTGCCAGGTGGTGCGCGAAATATAGCAAGGAAACGGTCTTAACCGGACTGCACAAAATCGGCGCAACATGCTGGTGTGTTCGCTATCTGGATGGCATATATCGCCGTGCACAGTAGAAAATGTGATATTCTGTATAATATTGTTAAAACGTTCAGAGTTTGCAAATATATACATTGGAAACAAAAGCATCAGAGGAAGTTATTATGCAGCGAACGGTACACTCAAGACTTCCGCTTTTGCTCGTAAGGATGTTCATGTTCGTGTAACTCGTAAATACATTACGCGGATCGTGGTGAGTACCGTTCGGTTTACCATGTGATAATTCAATGCCAGCTCACCCTTGACCCGCTTGCTTAAAATGTCTTTCATGCTGTTCAAGTCCTAGGTTACACCTCTACCAAAGGGCTGTATATTTGTTCATTGTTGGCATCGCATTAAAATATGACTGTCACTTTACTGATAATTGCTCATATCTAAAAGTCACATGAAACTCATCACGTATGTTACGGTATATATGCACCTTACGCGCATGTTTGCGTCTCATGATCAGTAAGTGCGGCAGCTTATCTGGCCACGCGATGGATTGTTAACTTCCGGTTTCGTTCCAGACGACTATACAACCCGCAAAACGTTTCTAAGACTGTTACCTTTGATTAAAGTGTACGTTATCCATGTGCTTCAACCGTTTTTCGAGTAAGTATTTCTTGTTCTTGATCGGTACGGATTCGAGTCTTCAAGTTTCAGCTATATACTTACAATTAGAACCGAGTCAGCAAGTACCAGCCTTAAGAGAGTTAATGACTACGACAACAATGAGCTGTTTACTCATTGCCAGGATTGAAGTTTCACTGCGTCTGCCTCAATATGTCTTGCGCTGTGTACGCGTCAACACTCTTTCGGAATTGATTAGGAGAATTGTCGACAACCGGTCAGTTCATCCGATCTCAACCGGAATTCAGTCACTCATAAAACGGATCACATACAGCCGACAAACTCAAAGCAATACATTCCGCACTGACTAACGTAAAACATTAAAAACCGTCAACTGAAGTTAGAGCTTCCTGAAAACATAATCAGTGATAACGCCCACTAACACGAACGGAAAAGCAGTGTTTCCAGCAGTCCCGTATCTGGATCCGCTGCGACAAACACCATCTCGAAACCGGACGAATCTCCTACGAATACAGCATACGGTACATTAGTCCAATCGATGCAGGAATGCAGAACGATCGGAGATGTCGTAAGAGGCTAAAACGATTTCGTACTCATTTGGCTTATTCCAAGTGCGTACGCAGCACCTCATCCTGTGTTGGCCGAGGCAGCGCGCGGACGCAGCCACGATGGACAGAAAGAGTGGTCCTCCTTGAGTCGATTCCATTCCTGCTGATCGTCAGCGGTTCTAGATCTACGGTTTGGAAAAGACTGGTATCACTATACGCATGTTTATACAACCGAGAAATCGTACTTCATCTTCAACGTTTTTTCGAAGTCACAGCCTTTTAAGAAATTAAAGTGTAAGAGAAGTGTCTGGGTAAAAGTTTCGCAAGCAATTTACAGTAAAAATGTAAAATGTATAGCAAAGATCTGCATTTTCATCGAGCACGCACCCAAAATTTCACATAATTATTAGCTTTAGACTAATTCTACTGCGTTACGGTATTTTATAATTTGTTCTGCGCGATTTTCTACAATTCTACAGACCCACGAACCATTTAGGAGTGTGAAGTTTAAAATAAAACCGATAGCAGACCGAAGACGATTAAAACGCCGCCAAGAAGCCACTTGGAACTCGGTGAGAGCGTTTACGAAACAGTACAAGCAACTGGGAAATTCCATAGAATGTTGCTTACCTTTCGCGCTTGTTGGGGCTGTCGTTGCGTCTCGCCTTTTTCTGATCGTCTTCACTGTCGGAATCCGATATGGCCAGTCGATAGCATCCCTCATCATCCGGATTACTCTTCGAATACACCTTCAACTCCATGGCCTTCTTCAGCGCCGTCATCGTCATGCCCACCACCTTATACTCATAACGACTACTGCGAAGGGTACTCCGCGCACACCGAGCAATCAGCTGATTATCATTGGTAATCAGCCAGACATCCCCCGTTCTCCGCAGATTCCGTAGACCCAAACTGTAGAGCAAGATCAGTCCGTCGTTGATCGAGCCCGTTCGCGGGAGGTACGCCAGTTCCAGGGCTTGCGATTGGCGTTTCGTCTGCAGTGTGAGGGTTTCGTCGTTACGCTTGATGGACAAGATGAAGTCCATGGCGGCCCGGGCTGAGCTGGCGCGATGGGGACTGCGTTTTCCTGGCTTTCCTTCGGAGAGCTTGCGGAGTTCGTGGCGGACGACATAGGGGATGTGTAGTCGTACGGGACTGGGGAGAGTACCGATCACACCAGCCCGGAGATCTTTGAACATCTCCAGACCAGTGGTACCATCGTTCTGCTCGAGGAAGATGTTGGTGTCGAACACAAGATCTAATCCGCCTGATGCAATGTTCTCCATATTGGCACAGATCTGGCAGCCAGGGTACTGCATGCAGCTGCAAAATTACGAAGTGGGAATTGAAATAAAACAATGATAATCGTAGATTTAAGTTTGTAATTAACTTATGCATGAGCACAGCGTAGTCGAAAATCGAAATCTGGCAATAAAATAATTCATGTTCAAACTCAAGAGTTAGCTGCAGTTTGTTAGTCCTTCCCCCGTCACTCCACCTTCGCAACGCACCTGTATCAGTGTACTGTCACTATACTGTGTACAGATAGATACCGGTTTTATCGAGGGAATTGTTGTTCAAAACAGAATTCTTCGTCTTTCTCTGATAGTGATTTAGTCTTCTTGATCGAAACGTGTGGAGAATCACGAAATTTTGACAGTGTTAGTAAAACGTGAACCGGAAGTGGAACTGGCTCCTTGACAGGTACGCTTCTCGTAAGGTGTTTCCTTGCAAATAACGTACTTTTTTGATAAGCCTAAAAACGTTTTAAACTAGTCTACAAACGCATGAATTAGATCTGGAATTTGTTGTTGATAAAAAGTATTTTTTCAGTATTCAGCACTTTTTGGCAAATGATGTGAGTTTGGGATAACAGTTTGTTTATTTGGAATTTCACAATTATATTCTCAACTGTCGCAGTGTTCGGTTGACGGTTTCGCATGGTAAAATCTGCTTTACAGCTTTTTTAAAACCATTCAAGAACTATGTTTTTACTGGTACTCGACACTGAACAAAACAAACTAAATGGTTATCTTTTTTGAATTTTGACTTCTGATCATTATTTTATGAAGTGTTTCGGTATTCGCCTTCCAGTGGAACATCAGTATCGCACGAAGCATACCGACAATGAAAAAAACAGCAGAACTCTTACATAACTAGCAGCAATTTCGACTACATGATAGTGGCAAAACGTTTACTGTTACTAACCTGATTCAGAGCCAAATATGCATACATGCGTTCGAGTAGAGACCACTTTTTTTTGAGAACATTTGAAGATGTTATATAGATCGAACATACTTCGACATAACAGGTTTCATAGCTTAAACAAGGTCAGTAGTAAAAACATAACAATGTCATAACTAACATGCCATAAGTGCAGTAGTTATTTTAGCACCAGCTTCGCTGTATCTCGTTTTCAATAAAGAGACGCAAATCAAAATATCAATAAATTTAATGCGAGAGCTAGCAGAGACTAGAACAAGGTGCTGTTGTTCAATTAGCGGAACTGCACGCCCAGAATCGCCTCAGATATCTTTTTCCAGAAGGCAACAGCAACATAAAAGTCTGCATAAAGTCAACAGACAAGAACGCTTTTTCTGCCCATAAAGGTCATAACCGGAACCAATGATGTCTTCGGATGTCTGGACGTTACTACTGCGCTCCACCCTCCGCTTAGAAACAGACTTAATCCTCTTTTTGGGAACGTTCTTAGCCATTCTTTCATAATCATAAAGGTTACGCCAATGCGTTATTGGCTCATTATATACTGCTGTGACGCTGATGGCATCGTCATCGGAAGTCTGGTCAGCAGTACTATGCTGTACTGGCCAGTTGGAAACTGCTTGAACCTCCGTATCTCGAATATTCTTGGCTCGCTCTGTCAGAACAGATGCAATGTCAATGTATAGCTTATTCACGAATGCAGCAATACCAGCAAATGTAAATCTGTGACACAGATTTCTGACATACAGTATTTCCCCGTACCTTCTTCGGTCCATCGATAGTATGCCTCTACATCGGGATTGTCAGCGGAATACAATTCAACTGTCATCGCTTGCCTCAGAGCCGTCAATGTCATAGAAGTCAGCCCGCTTCGCGCGCTTCTAGCTATCAGCTGATTGTCATTCGTTATAAGCCATACATTCCCAGCACTGGAGTCCCGAAGCGTCAGGCTGTAGATCAAGATCAAACCATCGTTTATCGATCCAAAAGGTCGCGAATGCGGTGGATAAAACCTTCGCTCAATTTCTTGTGCTTGCTGTTTGGTTTGCAGCAGTACCGTTCGGTCAGTTTCCTTGATGGAATTAAAGAAGGAACATGCGGCTCCGGCAACACGAGCCTTTTTGGTCTTTCCCTTGGACATGTTGTGGAGCTCCCTTTTGACAATAAATGGAATGGCGAGGCGAACTGGCTGCGGAAGAGTGCCAGTTTTCTTACTTCGAAGAGACTTGAACAATTCCAGACCATTGCCCTGCAGGAAGGTGTTGGTATCGAAAACCAGGCTAAGCCCCATAGTCGCTCTTCAGTAAAGCAGCAGAAAAATTTCCGTTGGTATCTACTGGAGCGCAGTATTTCGATGTGTGTAGACAGACTTGAATTCGAAAATTATGCTTATGGGCGCATTGTGCTAACCAGAGTCTAGAGTGTATAGAAGTATTGTGTTACAGTTGTGAAGACGACATGATTTCCTTATCGAAAGTATTTGGGTATCTTTGTTTACAAGCAACGTCAAAAACGATATGATTTCTATTGTACGACATGTTTGTTTTCAAGCTGAAACGATAGTAGGTCACTCATTTCTTAAATGTAAATGCGGCGCTTAACACTCAGCGTGGTGCAGAAACGGGTGCGTAGATCCCGGTAGATGTTCACATTGTCCGAATATTTAAACTTCTGTCGTCTAAAATACGGTAATTTCCGGTTGGCCATAGCTATCAATAGAAAGCAGACGTCTGCAGATCTAGAGAATGAACAGCGCAGTATTCCACTGGACAAACATCCTGTTTCTGCCACGCGCACCTTTTGCGTGTATTCCATTTCCGACGTAAATTATTGTATGCCAGTGTTGTGGCCTGGAGCAGAAACCTTCAGGCCAGATTGTTGGAAAAACAATGGCTGAAGAATAGACAGTTGCGTGGTTAATTGCCTGTGACAGGCGTAAATCCCATGCGCGATCTCGCTCTTCCACAGCGAGATCACATGACACATAATATGCTAGAAAGCATTCCTCTTCTCCTCTGGTTCTGATAAAACAAGGCGTTTTTAGACACCAAGTATTGAAAATTCTCCGTTCTTTAGCTTCTTTATTACTAGCAGAACATCAGTGCAAACAACCCATTAGAGACATCAAGTCTGGTCGAGATACGCGGGTCTTCTACTACAACTGCCGGTGGTTATGGTAAGTTGCGGCTAACAACTCGCGGTATCATGTTCGATGTTTTTCAAGTTTGCATTAAACATGCTGAGCCGCAATATATTGAAAAATCCCCATTGCGTAATTAAACAAGCTGATGGATTAGTCCTCAGAAATTTATTGCACCGCTTGTAATCCCAGTAAACGTCCATGCATGCATTTAGAAAGATCTTTTGAAGAGAAACGTTTGCTAGGGAGCAACTGCACAAGTACGTTTTATGAGGCGGAAACTGTTGCTCTGGTTTTGCGCGATGATGCACTCTTCATTTGGACATCAGGTTTGCTGATGCTTTGTACGAGATATATCCTGTGGTTCCTAATCGGCAGGATGATGGCTAGCTAGCCGTTATTTTTTTTCAGTTCAGCTTTTATATGTACTACACTGTATGAGCTGAGTTGTAAGCCACACGCGGCCAAAGCCAAGACTGATCACCGGTAGCCACAAAGGTCACAAGAAACTACAGCCACAAAAAGCAGCGGTAGTGAACTAGGAGCGCGCACAACCATATTCGTGATTGCCACGTTTCCGTTACACCCGTTAAAGAAGCAAGCGATTTGGTGATAAATTTACATATTACATTGGATTGCCCAACCGTGCAAACCATTAGATGACGGATGGGCCGGCGGGATGGCTGCAGCCCAGTCTGATTTTATCCATATTTCACAGTACATAGTGACGCCAAGTACCGAACAACAACGGTCTAGAGTCGTCATGTACTGTCATTACTTTTCGCACAAGCTTCTTACGCAGCGGCTCCCGCACTTATGGATAGTGAAGTTGATTGTTATTTTATGCTATTATGCCCGTTATACTTTTCGAAGACAGGCAGGACCCACTTCTCGAAGCACTCAATCCCAGCGGATAAAGAAGCAGCTATTTGTTGATATATGCCAGCAGTCCATGTTGAATTCTTGCCATATTTCACAGCAACAACACCAAGAACAGCAACAATGCAGGTTTTCTTGAACCAGCCGCTTTTTCTTCTAGGGGTAATGGCGGAATAGCATCGCGAGCACAAGTTCCGATCAATTTTATCTTCGTAATCGTACGAAGGCACGTACTTCGGGCAGCCGCACTCCACTGGCAGGTCAACTTGAATGGCCATGGTACGCCAATTAACGCTGGCGTTTTCTTGTTCCATTGTCTGAGCTGTGTTCTTGTTTTGGGAACCAGCGTTTTGGTTTTCTTGTTGCTGGGTTATGGGAAGTGGATCTAGTTTATAGTAAGATGCAACCTCCGGTCGAGTTCGGTCGTATAATGGTAAATTCCGGGCCATAATCAAATCCAGCAAGTCCAGACATTGCACGCCACTTCGAGCGCATCTTGCAGCTAGTTCAATGTCATTTGAAATGAGCCAAACATGGCACGCAGCAGAGCGAAGCGAGATGCAGTATAGCAGAATCAGACCATCGTTGACCACGCTGGTGGCAGCTTGTCCCGGGTAAAATGCCTTTATAATCGGGCCGCCTGCTGGTGGGTCTGTATTCTGATCACAGAATTGTCTTCTTTAACAGCATCATCCAGCAAGGTGTGGGCTGTGTAGGCATCGGCAGCAGCTGTGGTTTTTCCTTTGGCAAGATGTCGTAGTTCGTGCTTGACGTTCAAAGGGACATGGAGATGGACGGGCTGCGGCAATGTGCCAGTGTCTTTGTCTCGGATTTCTTTGAATAACTGCAACCCGTTGTCTTTCAGAAATATGTTGGTGTCGAAAACCAAAATCAAACCCGCCGAAGCCATGATCCAAATTCAGGATGGTTCCGACTATGTACCACATGCTCAGCTGCGCTTGAAAACATTTTCACAGGCTAATATGCCGATTTTCCACATGGATTGCTTTGTTTGTATAAGAACAGGCATGCGATACTGTACATGTGCATGCAGAGATAAGTTATCGGTAGTGCTGTACAAGTGTACGCATACAGGAAATCAAACGTAATATCTATGAACGTTTCGTTAACGACTTTTTCACGATCGGGGTATATTACACTGTACGTGTGCGAAGTCTTGTTATGTTAATTTCAATGTAATCAATCAAATCAGAATCATATTGTGAATGCCACTTATCTATGTCGCACTAGTGCCGTCTCGGTGAGTTCATTGCTGGCTTTTTAGTTTTACTAGGCTGATCGAACGTACGGAATACAACCAAAGATATGGTCGGCACAGTTTTATGCAGAATTTCTGACCACTTGTACAGTTGCACGAATGCACAGAACGTTGTGCTAAAGTTGCAATTATCACAAGGTCGCAGTCGTGTTTCTTGGAAAACTGCATACTTTGATATGGCTAAAACTTTTTAAAGTTGGCAACAAAGACATGACTTAAATTTTGGACAGGTCCGGCGAGAACAATTATCTCCAGCGTTGAATGATTTTGACATGAACTAATTGACATTTTTAGGTCAAGAAAACATGAAGCCGTTGTAACGTTATCGCGAACGGTACTGCCAGAACACATGCCAAACAACGCCTCATCTATCTGACCACATAAGGCAGCAACAACATAAGAATCTGCAAAGTCTCACGAGACAACGTGGCGTATCCTTATAGTGATGGCGTTGATTCGCTTTAGTTTGCTCATTTTCTATTGGTCTGACATTGATGACAGCAGAAGTCTGGACGCCAATACTACACTGAATGGGTCGCTTAGAAGCGACTTGAGCTTCTTTATTCCGAGCATTCTTTGCTCTTTCTACTTGATCGTAGAGGTCGCGCCGATTCGCTGTTTGCGCATCTTGAACCGCTCTGTCACTGATGACTCCACAAGTCTGGACACCGATATTACGTTGAACGGGCCGCCTAATCACATCTCTAACTTCCGCATTCTGAAGATTGTTTGTTCTCCCTGTTCGAAGAGATGCATATTACTGTATAGTTGTATTAGTGATTTATCAGATCTATCGCCGTACCTTCTGCAGCCCATGGATAGTACGCCTTTGCATCGCGATCTTCGAAGAAATACATTTTGATTGTCATCGCTTGCCTGAGTGCCGTAAATGTCATGCAAGTCAGTCCGCTGCGCGCGCTGCGAGCCATTAGCTGATTGTCGTTTGTTATAAGCCACACATCATCAGTTTCGGAGTCGCGGAGCGCTAGGCTGTAGATCAAAATAAGACCGTCGTTTATTGATCCATATTGCCCCAAATGCGATGGATAAAATCTTTGTTCAATTGCTTGCGCTTCCCGTTTGGTTTGCACCGTGACGGTTTGGTCAGTTTCCTTGATGGAGTCGACGAGCGAACATGCGGCTTCAGCGGCACGAGCCTTTTTCGTCTTTCCCTTGGACATGTTGCGGAGCTCCCTCTTAACAATAAACGGGACGACAAGGCGAACTGGCTGCGGAAGTGTGCCAGTCTCTTTGCTTCGAAGAGATTTGAACAATTCCAGACCATTACCCCGCAGGAAGGTGTTGGTATCGAAAACAAGGCAAATTCCCATTGCTTCTCTTTGTTACAGGGGCACCGTAATTATGGTCTGCATCTGCTGCAGCTGCTCAGTATTTCAACACACACGGATCCGGACACTATGCTAACTAGTACTTAACTACGCTGCAGTTATGTTCAGTATAACAGGCCAACATGATTTCCTTATCGGTTTACAGACAACATCAGAAGTGATATGGTTATCATTGTATAGTCTGGCTATGTTCGATATCTGGCGGCAAATTTCCAAGGACCGCTGACTTTGTCCAAACCTTCTGCTATAGCACGTAAGCAGACCCATCTGCTATCCCGTCCTTATGGTGGGAAATGATAACTGTAGACGCTGTACCGGGTTACTAATATGTTAACTAAGCAATCATCTTCCCCTCTGGTTCATATGGAGCAGTCGAGCGCAGCGTAATTTCTGAAATCTAGAATGTACATTTTCCGTTCTCTCGCCATTTATTTGCACCTGGGCGGGCTGTAAAATTTGTTTATCATGCTATCTGTGAAACACATACATACATGATCATAATTATCATTGATCCAGCAGAATCAGCCCGTCGTTGATCAGACTGTTTACACCATGTCCTGGATAGAAGGACTGGATCATCTGGGCATCATGCTGCGCGGTCTGTATGCTGACCACAGGATCGTTTTCCCTGACCGCCTCGAGCAAGCTGTGGGCTTTGTGGGCAGCGGCCGCGGCTGTCATTTCTCCGTCGGCAAGATTTCGCAACTCGTCCTTCACGGCTACAGGAACATACAGAAAGACGGGTTGGGGCAACGTGCCAGTGTCCTTGTCCCGAATTTCTTTGAACAACTGCAGACCACTGTCTTTAAGAAAAATGTTGGTGTCAAAAACCAGAATCAGTCCCGCTGGCGCCATGATCCAAGTTCCAAGTACCCACTACAGCAAGTGAATTACTCTTGTAAAGTTTGCACAGGCTGATATGGCGACTTTCCACGTACATTGTTCTGCTTGCATAAGAATAATCATGCGGCGCGTTAGCAGATAACTTGTCAAAAAGGAATGTGTGTGCGTGTTGCTTACTTAATAATTGTTAGTACCGCTGTGTATATTTGTCTGTCGGCCGTTCTTTCCTCCGTATACTATGACGGAAAAGCACAATACAAGCACTTTAAGATAATTATCATTCTCTGAACTTGCATGTGATGCTCAGTCTTCGCATTTATTACCGGCAAAACTGAACTGAACTGCAAAACTAAACTGTAGAACGGAGATCTTTACTACAAGTATGCATAATACTGTATTTGCATTGCAATGAGTTCCTAACTATTACTCTCTTTGGGACAGTGATTGCCTAATAATGGCCGATCTGTGTACTCCTTCGATATGATAGATCGCAAGAAAAGATAGCGGTCCATCCGCATTTAAACTGCATGTGCAGTCACATTAGGTCGTCGTTGTCGTTGCGTTGTTTGGAGAACTGGCCGACGTCTGATTACCGATGCCGGTCTGATTACAGCAAAAAAACAACATACCACAATGAATACAACAAACACCGTTTTCGGTAGCGACGGGCTCGAAGTATAAATAAGTACAAAAAAGAAAAAAGTGCTGTTGCACTGACTTTGTTTCGATATCACCCTCAGGTATAATTTTCTTTATTATGCACGCTTTAAAAGAATCGGTTCAAACTCAAACGCATCATTTCAATACATGCAAGGATTTGCATCTCATGGGTTACATGAGTTTACACCCGTTTTAGCACGGCCCGAGCAAGCAGAAGAACGTGTGCTAGTCTTTCGGCCACCAAAACCAGCACAGCAAACCTGCAGCCCACCCTGACTTCTTGCCACATTTCGCAGCAACGACGACTAGAATTACAACAATAAAGGTTTTCTTAAGCCAATTACTTTCCTTTTCCGGGACTTTCGGAACGTCTGGAACCTGCGGAACGTTAATGGCGGAATCGCATCGCGAGCACAAGTTCCGATTCTTGTTGTAGCGGTCTTCGTAGTTGTAATAAACCGGATATTTCGGGCAACTGCACTGAACTGGGAGACTGACCTGAACTGCCATGGTCCGCTGCTTACCGATAGCGTAATCTTGTTGTGTTTTCTGAGCGGTCGTCTTGTTTCCGGAATTCGCAGTTCGGTTTACTAGCTCCTGGGTAGCTGGAACCGGACTTAATTCATAGTAGGATGCGTCCTCGGGGCGTTTACGGTCGTAAAGTGGTAAATCCCGAACCGTCATCAACTTCAGCAAGTTCAAGCAATGTACCCCACTTCGCACACATCTTCCAGCTAGTTCGTTGTCATTAGTTATGAGCCAGACATGGCGTGCAGCCGAACGAAGCGATAAACAATACAACAAAATTTGCCCATCATTGATTAAGCTATTCCAACCTTGTCCAGGATAAAATGACTTTAGAATCTGGGCCGCATGCTGTTGGGTCTGTATGCTGATTACTGAATCCTTTTCCTTGACAGCATCCAGCAAACTGTGGGCCGTGTGGGCACTCGCAGCGGCCTTGGCGTTCCTCTTGCAAAGACTCCGTAATTCGTGTTGGACAACTAGAGGAACACGCAGGTAGACGGGTTGGGACAATGTGCCAGTGTCTTTATCGCGGATTTCTTTGAATAACTGGAGACCTTTGTCTATGAGGAGTATGTTGGTGTCAAAAACCAGGATCAAACCCGCCGGCGCCATGATCCAGATAATCAGATTCAGGCCCAGTTCTGCCTACCGCAAGTGAATGAATCTGTACGCTTGTAACAGGCTGATATTATTGTCACTTTCCATGTGCACTGTTTTGTCTGTATAAGAATAAGCATGCGGCGCATTAGGAGATAAGCTGTCCGAAGTGCAGTATATGTGTAAAGTATTTGTACTGTTGTGCATACGTTTATTTTTGTTCTGCTGGTCGTGTTGATTATATTATAACGTTTAGAACTGCTATATTTACGTTATCACTGTTCGGAAGACAAGCATTCTGTAAGGCACAAACAGGAATCACAGAATCATTTTTATATAACATTATTGCCGAGATGTTGAGCTGTTTGTATAGTCAGCTGTGCATGAAAACAAAAACGTGCAAGAACACAGTTCAAGTAAACATCACAGACAGTCATCACTCGTTATCACGTAGTACATCAGCAAAAACACTGATTCCTACTTGGCGAATCCCCATTTTACAAGCAGCTGTTGCATTTGTCCACTCTCCACCATCTTGGCCATGTTGATCGACAGAGTCTTCCCCAGCTTGTCGCCTGCGCATGACACACCGTTAAATATAACGTTAAATTGCCAATCATACACTGAATCAGATACGCACCAAGTCGGACGCCTAGAGCGTAGAAGCGTGGTATCTGCACGGGGGCACCCGTTACGACGAGTTGTCCGTTGGAGTTTTGCAGTGCCAAACCAATGTTCGCATCTTCACAAACTAAAGCCCAGCCTCCTTGTCGCACTAGGTCCAGTCCAGCTTCATTATTTTGGACCAGGGATGCGGGGGCATTCGCCTGAATGTTGGCCCAGATTTTTTTCGCCACTGGATCAGCCGAATTCTGCAAATTATGATATTAATTATGTTGACCAATCCTTCGCCAATTGGCGACGAACAACAGTACGTCAGCGTCCCGCATGGCGGCGTAAGGACCTGGACAGCTGCATGGTGATCCGCGAAGTGATCTAGCTAGAGCTAAAGCGTCGGTTAACGTACAGGTAATGGCACAGCTCGTGTAGGCCACTCCACTCGTTAAAAGCACAGTCAAGGTAAGGCGCTTATGGTGTTTTACTAATTCGCATGCGCCAATCTGTCGAACGCTTTCTCAGACGCTTTCGCCTATGATTCTCGTCTTCCTTGGAGAATATTTGCGTGTTTAAATGGATTTGCGATTCTACATATGTTGTACCTGTACAGAATACCAGCACAAGAAAAGCGCGCTCGCTTACTGCGCTTTTTTTGAGTGGCGAGCGAAGCGAAACCACATCTGCCCTGTTCACCGTACACGTCCGCTTCGCTGCGGTCAGTTAGTAGCAAGCCATGAGATCTTTTTTTGCGGTATTGGCAAGTGAAACACTTGTCAATGCCAGCGGCGCTTACTTGGAGATATGCAGCCGCATCGTTTCCCTTCCATACGGCGTATTTAATGTTGTTCAAGTCCGCGTTAGGCTGCGTCACGGTCACCACATTGTAGCACATGAAAGGTACGGTGAAGTCTGTGACGGCTTCTCTCGCGGATGTGATGGTGTAGCCGGACGCGATGATGTCGACATTCTGTTATGCACAATATTATGA
>JAQGAU010000646.1:0-25271 GCA_034698045.1 Paramacrobiotus richtersi | reverse complement strand
GTGCTACGACATCATGAAAACCGTTTTAAATTAACGGGTGCTCACACGACGCGCCATGGCGCAGATCGACCCAACAGTTGGGCGGACCCCGTTAACTGCCGCGGTTCGTACTCCACAAAATGTGTCTCGTAGTAAGGATTTTTACAGCTCGTTTTGGCAAAGAACCATGCCAAGCAGACGTCCTTCAGCATCCAGTTTACGGGAGACTGCCCTTTTTTGCAAGAGCCTACAGACTATAAAAGTGAACAAGCCAGCTTTGGCCAACGGGGTTCTGGTAAAATTGCAGTAAAATGAGTTAACCATGTGATGTGTCACGTGTGCACCGAAGCAATGGAACAGACAGACTAACAGATCTGCATAATAATATGTTCACTGGCCCCCGTGCCCTGCACCCCATCAAATGATTGCTCTTTGTACCAGTGCTCGCTGTTTAAGTATGTAGGTCATTTGAGTTACTTTGGAAAAGGCTTGTCTGTGGCACGGCCGTTCAGACACTTCTCACATAATGAGGAACGGGTGTACGCCCATATCAAGCGTATGAACGATGACCTCACTTACGCACCTCCCCACCACGATACAGAAGGCTGAACTTCGCCACTGGCCAATGGCCAGTCAGCCAAATAGTCGTGTCAGTTCAGATCAATCAGACGGATATATTACAAATGGCTGCTTGGCTGGTTTGCCAAACTACATGCGCATATTATTTTCTAAAGTACTGTAATCTGCCAGAATTATGCAGTATCATTATTTACGGATTTCTGTTCACCGAAACAGGTCAACAAAGTTTTGTGACGGTTACCGCACCGCACTCACACAAACTTCGCACGGCGAGGATAACAGATTCTAGTGAATTTTCTTGTACAATTGAAAAAGTGCAAAATTGACAGACTGACAGATCTATTGTGAGCGAGGAAATGGAGAACAATGGAAAAATGGTGGAGAGTGCGTTGTCGGTTGTGACTGAAATGGTGATGGAAGAGGGAGAGAAGCCACAGGCCCCCGAAGTCCTAGCGGAGGATGTAGAAGGGAAAACGGCTCCGATTATGAGTAACTTAACGGCAAGGATCCGCTTGCTTTTTATGTTACACCGCTGCGCTGCGTCTATGAAAATGTATTAAGCCCGTTTCTTCAGAAATCCACCAGTACTGAGGACGAAAGACTGTATTACGACGATATGGAAGCGGCCAATGGGTTAGTGTCGGGTCTCCGGTATTGTTCCTTTATTTTCTTTTTTTACGTAATATAGATGGTTTCAGTTTGACGTGAACACTAAAGAGAAATACACAAATACTCTGTATTTGTGGAGAAATTCTGTAAATTAAATAACTATAATTCAAATTATTATTTTTACCACCGGTATCTTGCTAGGATTATTATGCACGATGCTTCCGTTCGTGCTCTGAAAACAGCCCAGGTGGTTCCATCAGCCAACCAGAAGCGGCCCCCACCCACCGTGGCACCCAAGAGACCTTTAGATTCCATGAACAGTCTGATGTCATTCAGTAAGAAGATACTCGAAGTGGTTACCGATGAAACTCATGAAATCAGGGAACCGCAGAGAAAGATGGCGCCCTTGGGACTTTGCAGCGGTAAGGGGTAGTCTTGATGGAGCGTGGATGATATGCGAGAGGATAAAATATGCGATTTTGCACTACATAAGTGATGAACATGTTCATGTATGAGAAGGTCGGCGCAGGCGAGCAGACTTCCCGCGAAACAGTAGAGATTCACAAACTGGAGCGTTCAAAAACAAGAAATGACGCAGATAGTAGCCGCCGGAAACTGTTGTTAAAATACTTAACGTCTTACACATCGAATATTTTTTCCTTTATTGTTTCCCAGTACAGAATCTGAACCAGTTTCTTGATTGTAGTCGCCGGTAGTGACTGCGTTCGTTAGCTGGCCGTACCGCTGAGTTTTAAGACTGATGTGAATTGTAAATTTACGTACATCAAAATATTTATACTGGGTAGACCGGAGTGATAAAAGCGTATGGCCGTGCAATATCCGCTTTTGACTGTCTTCAGTTGCGCAAGGGGCTTTCCTCTGTGGTCAGTCTTCAACATGACGTTTCCATTGTTTGGTGTTAGCGATACATACATCTTGCAGTCTAATCGTAATAGCTTTGCCATTTTTGAAAAGGTAATGTCAAAAAAATATCTGGCTTCCACAACTCGTAATGACGAACGTATCTGGCTAAATTTTAAGCAAATCGGACCATTTTGAAGAGAGTTATCGTGTGCCATAGGAAACGCAGACACAATTGCGTTGGAGCTGAGTATAGAAGGCCTTCGCTCCGCTCCGGTCGATAATGCTCGGCATGGTACCCGTTTATCTTCTGGTCACCGATGTCTAAATAGGGAACATTTGGGATTTAGGTGAAAAGCGCGAAAACGCAATTCCTGCGGTTGAGTCAAACCAAATCCCGTCCACGAAGACATCGACCCCCGATGTTCTGATCACATCCAATGATGAAAAGCCAGTGAGCAGCGGTATAGTTAGGAACGACGTTGAAAAATTCATTGTTGACGGAAAGTTGGTACGTTATTCACAAGTGTTTCACTATCTCCGGAAAAAATGATGTATGGTTACTCATCGGTGTATCACGGTAGGTGCTTCGTGCTATAGGCCTCTCTCGTAATCATTGGTACGGGGATAATACGGTGTCCGTACGAGGTGGTGACGGACTGCTGCATCATGGGAAAGTTGTCGGCGCAGAAAGCGATGGAGTGTGGGTCAATTGTGGGCGACAGGCCATGCCTGCCGTTCGAAAAGTGGCTCTTGGGGATGTTTTTGCCAGTACGTCAGAAAGACTCTTTAAGCGCTACCCAGTTGGAAAGCAAGAGCCTCCACAGGGTATTTTTACCGAGGGGCAACAGGTGGAAGTACTACTGCTATTGGCCGACAACGAGCCGTGGAAATGGTACTTGGCGACGCTGCTGACTGGTGATTTCATACACGGGAGTTATGGATTGGTTAAGCTAGCGGTGCCGCGTGGAAGCGTCGTGACAGCTCTCGTTTATGGAAAGCCAATTCGTATGCTGTCCGATGAGATCGAGCTGGAAAGGTCGGTGATCCAGTCCACCAGAATGTTTTCTGTTAATTCCCGTTATCCGCTACCGATGGTGCCACCGGCGGTACCGCTGGTGCCGCGACCACTGGAGCGCAGTATCAACCACTTACTGCCGCGTGAAATACTGTCGCAAGTACTGGGCTATCCTGGTACTATAGCTCAACTCGGCATCCGTCGTGTGTGCAGATCATGGAACCAACTCCTCATTTCATCAATGAACAGAGTTCTTCGTCTCGGCTTCTTGGATTGGAGCTGTTCGCTCGTGAAGCTGCATACTCTATGGACTGACACGACCAGAATGATAACACTGCCCGGAAGCTATAGTCTGCTCGAGGAATCGTTTCTGTGGAAATGTAAACTTATTAGTCACATGCAAGTTGAGCATGGATACCAGCCACTGCACGCCCTGGTGGTGCATCATGATGACAAACATCCTAAGGATATGGCCAATGGGATCGTCTGCTATGACCTTAACAAGTTAAAGAGTTGGCTCAGCACTGTACAGCAGTCCCTTGGTATGGTGTGTCGGTACTTGATCCTGCGCAATGTATACTGCATTGTACCGCTCCAGATCGGCTGGAGGCGGGAATATGTTGAGTTGCGTATTCCTTACGGCAAAATCGATCTGCGACATGACGATCTAAAGGAGAAACTGTGGACACTGTTTGATGAAAAGGTGGCTGCATCGTGGACGCTGGAGATCCGTACACATCTTGCCCATTACTTTAGGGAATCACCGTGTGTTGCCTCGGAATACGGCTTTAAGTGCTTGGCTTGAAGGTGTTTACTACATACAGTGCGCAGTACGGCCGAGTTTTGCTAACACCAATGTTCAACTTCAAATATAGCACGTTTGGTAACAAGGATTAGTTGTTTACCGTTTGGTTGACAAATCGAGGCGCTGTATGCTATTATTTTAAACACGCAGAACTGTCAGATACTTCTGTAGTTGCCCCCACATTGGCACTGTTTGAATAAATGTGGTGTACAGTAAACAGCTCAGGCCACTGGTTATTTACACCACACAAATCAGTTATAACAAGCCATTTCCACATGCAGATATACTGTACTTTAACGGATCACCTTTACCCTTTGGCCAACAGGTGGAAGTAATGGTACACCTAGTCGACAACAAACCGTGGAAATATGGTATCCGGCCACACTGCTAACCGGTGATTGCATGCGTGGGAAATATGGAATGGTCAAGCTCGCGGCACCTGGTGGGAACGTGGTGACAAGTGTCGTTCCGGGTGGGCAGATTCGTCTGCTGTCCGATGAGGTGGAGATGCAACGGTCGTTAACCAAGTCGACCAGAAAATTTTCTATTGATCCGCATTATCCGTTACCGATGAAGCTAGGCCTCAACCTCTTACTGCCGCGTGAAATACTGGCAGAAGTGTTTGAGTGCTTGACGACCACCGGCCAAGGCACATCTGACAATTAACAAAGCTCACTACTTCGGCGTCTGTAGGATCAGAGAGGTGTCGAGGATCCAAGAAGTTATAGCCAGGACACGGTTTTTTTCCATTTCCACAGATCAGGCTGTTGGTCAGGTTTTCCTTTGAGCGTCGGGCCTTGATTTATTTCGCGCTATAATTCAGTGTGTTGTTCTTGAAATACATATTCCCTTCTCCAGAATTTCTGCGCTACCGCCTTTTGTTATGTGCTACTAGTACAAAGGACACTGACATTGCTTTACCTCGGATCATATAAGCTTTTCAACGTATATTGCTGATGCTCAGGTTGCTGATTGGTTTCGAACGTGTGTAAGGTAATCCAACAAACAGATTACAAAACTGTTTCGGCAAATACCTCAGCGAAAAGGTCAGAAGCTCATTGCTCACTGCACTACTGTTTTATACGTAGCGGTGTTTCCCGAGCTGTTTCCGCACAGTTTGCTAATTTTGACGTTTACTGTCAGATCGGAGATGCATGCAGAGAGCGGATTCACCCGTTGCGTTAATCACATAACAACAAAAACAGGTCTCTTCGTTTAGAACATTTGCGCAGTCTGGTAGACTTGTAAGAAGCTAACCGCGATACTCATTTGCGAGGTTCCTATTGATCTATGAAGTAAGCAATAAAAGCAGAATAACAGATTTACTTATCCGGCTTTGAGAACTCCGATGGGAAAAAAATGCTTGCATTGATTTTTCGCGGTATATAGGAGCGAATGCTTAGGTAAAAACAACGTATTATTATGGACTGGGAAGTGCAGGTTCCATTGCACTGAAAGAAATGGTCAAAGTTTGAAATTCTAACGCTAAAAATTCGAAATCCATTAAAACTAGCAATAACACTTGAGCCACTTATTGCGAGGCATTTCCCTGCTACAGTCAACAGTGAACAATGCCTTCCTCTACTTAATGCCAAATTAGTCAAGCAAACCGAAACACAACTGCTGCCTCTGTTCTTTGCACCTTACCTGCTCCTGCAAAGCTGTCTGATAGCGATTTTCATTGTTTTTTCAATGTTTGCAATCCTGTGCATGTAGTGACCCTAGCGCGGCCTGTTTGTTTTATTTCGGCTGCTACGAATAAAAACACAGCTGTCTTTACAGATGGCGCCACTTGCAGTACGTTTGCGGCTCGGTGTCATGCGCTGTGCTTTTGACATATTTCTCTGAAGTGTTACAGTCAGTATGGCAGCGATGTTTGAAACATTCTTTCCACTTTGCAAAGGAGTCAAATTTTGTCGTCATTTACTGTAGATACGAGTTTCCTTCTTCTTATGCATATTGAACATCTTTAGAATGCCTTTTAATATCACTGACTTCGCGTGGAACAGCGTAGATGTGCGTCGAGACGATGGACTGCTGCACAATGGCCGCGTGGTTGATGTTGCTGATGGGGGTCTTGTTGTAGATTTTGGGGGAGCTGGGCAGTTAGGCCCGCAGCTGATTCCCTTTGGCCACGTGTACCATCGTTGTTACTCCTTTTACATGTACAACGTGCAGTGCACCCATCGAAAGGTGGACTCGATCATTGAGCCACTAGAGGCGGAGTTCCTGTTGCGGTTGCAGCCGGACGACCCGTGGAAATGGTATCCCGGCATGCTGCTCGATGGTTTCGGCCTGGTCAGCGTCACGATAGCAGATCGTGAGCTGAAAGGGATCGTGGTTGGAAAGCGCATCCGGGAAAGGTCCGCCGAGGAGGCACTGGTCCATCTGCAGATAATGAAAGACAGGTTTTTGATACAGTTGATTGAGGTTCCCGGCGAGATTGCCGCCTCCTTTTTGTCAGACAATCAGTTGATCGCGACTTTCAACGCGCATTGCGGACAGCATGGTTACTGAATCATGGCCACTGGTGTGCTTAACAATACCCGTCTTCGCAAAGAGCTGGCCGTCATGGGGATGTTCGGTAAATGGACAACGGAACGTTTCTTTTATTGTGGAAGAAAGTATTTTACAGATGACCATGGGCCGAATGCGCTCGACTGGCCGCAGTATCACGGCATCAGGATCGAATTCAACCGTTCACTCGTAAGTGCCGGTAAATACATGCCAGTTTATTTTACATCCGGTTCCAGATATGCAGACTTTATGGCCAGCTTTAATTTTATCCCAATCGCGACCAAGGAATACGCGAAACTATTAACACTGTGCGAAATCCTTTGTCTTGCTTAAAAATAAGTACTAAACACTCCTTTACCTGTTAGTCTTGTTTTGTCGTGAGACGCGCGACCGTAGTCACTACTCTGTCACCCTTAATCATTTTGGTCAAAGCCCCGCTGCAGGTAAACAGCAAATTATTAATGATTTCTCAGTTTATTTAACAAACGTGTCATAACGACATTATGAGAGACCACTGCAACAAAAATTCAGAGTTGCCAACATAAGAAAGCTTCACAGTCTACAAAGCTTTACCATTTCGCGATAGGCAGCTTATTTTGCAAAAGCCGCTGTTCTGCATTCGCTTGTAACTAATAACTATAAGCCAACGAGTTTGAACTACGATCTAGACAGTCATGAATTATATTTTAGGATAACATGCTGCTGTCCATAATCGAAAAGTGTGCTGAAGATCTGAAGAGCAAAAGCCTCCTCATCACAGAAACACAGAGTCGTGAGAGCTACATTCAGTCACTGTATCGTGATCCGACCATTTTTCCGGCGATCTTTGGATGCTTGACGACCCTGCAGCAGAGCAAGCTTCGTGGAGTGTGCAGTATGTGGGACATGATCCTGACATCAGGTTTCATGCGCCGTGCAGTCATTGTTCCCCAGCCGTTCGAACGCCCATATAATGAGAACGATGTGTACCGGTTTACTACGTGCCTGTACAACTGTTGGGACCGACAGACCAAGCTGCTGGTCATTCGCGGGGAAAACGGTCCATATGGATGCGAAAGCCGATTCGGTGGCATGGTCCATGTTCTTCAGGGCATTATGGCCGAAAAGAGACTACCTGCGGTCGCAGCGTTGATTTTGACTAGAGACTGGCATTTAAATATCGGTACTGCCGATCCAGTCAGCGCCACGTGGGAAGCGTGCGTATCGCTGGCAGCAGTGTGCCGACAGGTCGTGCTGAAGGACGCTAGCATGCACTTGAACCGACTTGAGCAGGTAACAATCACTGTACGCTTCACCGAACAACGGGTTACTCGCCACATGACCGCGGACGATTTCTGGAACATGCTGAACGATGGGCATTGCGAACTGGATGCCGAGGACGTTGAGGCGATGGTGGAATGGATTGGGAGCTGTAGGGACTCGTCGCGTCGCTGGATTATCGCTCAGGTTAGGTTAGGAAACATGTTTCCCCAAGGAACCTTGTTGTGATTAAGGCCGGCATGAAACGAGCAGATCGCGGGAATGATAGATTTCTTGCTTCCTCAGTGCTTTTGTGCGGCTGATGATTAAAGAAATGACAACTGCATATATGAGACCCTAACAGTGACCACCTACTGTCTACCAGTTAAACGCCATGCATTCAATGATTTTAGTCTTTCAAAAGTAGCGCACCACGTTAGACAGTTGTTGTCCGATGCGGCAGTTAAGTGTCGAACTCCGCATGGTAACTGTTTGCAGATTCTGAGCACGACACAGAGCTTGGACCCTCGGGACGGCGTGCGCTACCAGGGAATGTCGTTTGATGGTAGCTCAGGATTTAACGACGTTAATGTTCGACACCTGACTAAACTCACTCTGCATTCGCTGCTATACCATTTCGAATTCGAGGATCGAAGATATTATAACCAAAACAGATGATTTTTTCGAACTCTCTGATCAGTCACGTGGACATGATATTGACTACATCGCGACTTCGTATTAGCCCGCGCTGTCCAAATCAGATCACCACAACTGTGTTTTTCTTAGCAGGCGCCCCATTACGGCCAAGAAACTGACTGTTGTATTAGAAGACTTCAGTGTTCAGCGCTGATTTATTCCAGGCTTTAATTTAATGTGTTTTTTTTCGGAATTTGTGCGTTTACTCCTTGTGTTATGAACTGCTAGTACCATGGGGATTGACGTTGCATTGCTTTGGGTCTCGGACATGGTTCGGCTATGGAACTCCTTCGGTTTAGAATCGACGGATAATGCCGCTATCAACAGTCTCAAGGAGCAGTTCAGAATGTCCCTTGGGCTGAACATGTGAAGTACCACAAATTGTCCGTTTGCTTTTTTTGATAGGTGAATGGACTTTTGCACACCGTTTTCAGTGACCTGTTTGTTGTCTTCTTTGTATTCTGTGTTGAATTTGACAGTGGTATTCTTTTCATATAAAAATACTTATACAACGTGTTAGAAATCTTAAGAATACCAAGACAATTCGTTCACCACTGACTTATGCGTCTCTTCGACAGCTCGAAATATTCATGCCTTCGAAATTTTATGGCTTTCCGTAGAAGCGCTGTTGTTGAATATCTTCCCCATACTATGAACATAATCAGGGTTAATAAATATCGATCGCTCCCGGTATAATGTGCTTTTGCTGAAACCTGGAGTTTGCGCGAAGTACGAATGCCGGCGGCACATACTGTAGTTGTCTGGACGAGAAAAACTTGTGGGAACACATCTCAAGCGGTTGTATTCCGAGAACCTTACCCGCACACCGCAGTTTCATTTTATTGCGTTAAAACCAAACGGCACAAGTGCCTGAATTTATGTTCAAGTTATAACCGTGGCTAGAAACGAAAGCAGTCTAGTCCCCAGTTCAGTTCTCTGCGCAGAAAGCAGTCATACCGCGCATAACAAGTATAACTGAACATTGTGAAGCTACCGGTATACCTATACGAAACCGAACCAAAGTGCTCTTCAAATCCCGTGTATGCAAATTTACTTAATGGAAGAAAGACGCTAATGACACACATGGAAGGTCAGAAGCGCAATCTCAACTCATCAATCCATTACTTACTGAGTATCGCCTGGCAGTAATGTACCCGAGGTCTCTTGTCTTGGTCCAAACAGAAAAACACTACCACTGCTAAGAAATACCCAAACATCAACAGTGCAGCAGAAAATAACAAACAGAACAGAACAGCGCCTACTGAGGTGCGCCTCTTGTATATTCTGAACCATTTTTTAATAAACGCAGCAACATACTGTACGACTGCCACCGCACAAGGACGATCGAACATAAAACCCAAGAATGGTATAAAGAAAATCAAGCATGTGAGGTTTCCAAAGACGGTACGTAAGTTTTGCAGTTTATCCGCTAGCTTTGTTTACAACATTCAGGAACAAGGTCTGGAACGTTTCGCTAGAGGAGATTCTATTGTCCTGACTACTGATCGAATCAAACCAAGAATCAAGTCATTATGTCGAAGAATGCTTGAAGAATCGCTGCAGAAGTAAACGCTGGCACATCCATACGTATGATCCATGTTTATCAATCCTCTTCGCTGGTTGCATCGGTATATCCTCCAGTATTTGACGAATCCGTATAACCACCGGATCCGTATCGCCCAACACTCCCCTTAGTTGAACGTTTCATCGGCCGCTTGGCAGGACGGCTGGACTGCGGACCGCGCACCATGGGCGGGGCATCCCGGTAGGTGATGTTACCGGGATGGACCATACCCGCTTGCTTTTCCCTGCAAACGATCTATCGTTTACACACAGTCTAAAGTGGCGTTATAAGGGCAACTTTCTATCTTTCCTATTTTAGGTATAACTGTGCAAAAGGTTCAATCTTTGAGTCATAGCGGTTATATGGGCCGCGACTATACAGCACTTACGCTACAGATGTCAAGTAGCTGAGAAATCTGTCTTGCGTTTCATCATCGATTTCCTCAAAGGTCTGTGCTATGAACGAGTACGCATCCTGGAACTGAGCCAATGGGATTAACGCATTGTTTCCTTCTGGCTCGGTGGTTAACACTTGGCAGAAATTCTTGAAGATATCCTCAATTTGCTGCAACACGAAGAAGAGATTGTAAACCGCCTGCTCTAATACGGAAATATACAGCCATACATCTGCTAGTTTGCCGCAAGCAATAACGACAAAACGATGCCATTCGACGGTCGCTGGGAAATGGCCCACTTCGACGAGTTCGATAAACTTGTCAGGGCTTAATCCTAATCCTGTCCAATGTTCTTGGATCTCCGCCAGACCAACCACATTCTTATGCCCGAGCTGAAAATCATTCGATTACCATTTGAACCATTCATCTGTTGTGGTTTCTCAACATACTTCACGGTGTAAGATTTTAAGCAAACCTAGCGTCAGATCATCGTAATCATCAGGAATAAGCTCCAGCCGATCTTTCACTGGAAGGCGCTGTCCTGTGGCGCGTGCCCGGAAATAACTGGAATGATCTAGATACAGCAGTGGTTGATATTCCATCGTGGTGACTTAAAACTAGAGATAAGGCGGATTCTACCTGCTGGCCCATTCAAGCAGATCGGGTGGCTGTGTTTTAATCGCTGCTTTGGTGAACTGTTTCAAGATCTCAGGAAGTTCCGGTGGAACGACAATCTGCTCGGCCGTGTAGAAGGGTTCGTCTAACTGTACGAGATTACTCGGATCCATAATCGTATGGAGCTGTTAAACCAGGTTTTTTCGGATCATCAGTCAATTAAGCCATTTTCAGTTATTATTGGTTGCCATGCATAATCATTACAGTGCCACTGATGCGCATCATGATTCGCTTTCGAGCAGCTTACAGTTAAGCACGTAGTCTGCAAAGTTTCGCACAGATAATCGCTGCTAACGTAGTACTCAATGATCATGACTTTAGTATGGATACAAGTGCTTTTCATTGCGACCTTTCTGGGAGTACCTTGTTCCAGTGTTTCAGGTGATTGTATTACCTAATACAGCATACGAAAGTCATTGCTTAATACGAAATCTTTGTTGTCCATAGGGCTATTTGATTCCCCCGGATTGTTGCTTTTAAAGAATCCAGGATCTCGCAACGATAAAGCAAAAGACGAACTCCTTCCCAATGGGTGGGTACGTGTACAGACCATTACATCCATAGCATGCTAGACGCCCAGTTTTTAGAAACGGGAACGAGGCTCCGAATTGCAAAAATCTAACGGGCGATTCAAGCGCGAGGACGGTGAGGTTTCCTTCCCGATGATGGACTGCATGAACTGTAACGACAAGTTCATGCCCAACTGCGTCAATGAACTGACAAAGTATAATTACTCGGATCCGACCCACTGGGCCACATGGCCGGCGTATCTCAGTCAGGTTATTTGCTGGCAAGGATGCCACATCAGAGGAGAATACACTGGTAAGTTGCAAGCTCTTCTTACGTACGTCAGCATCTATTGACGCAGAACAGCAGACTGTTGGCAATGGCATCTTTTTTAAGGGCACTTACGCTATGTGGCTCATAACATTACGTAAATCTAAAACGCAATCATCCGTCGGATGCTAAAAGGATGGTACATAACTATGACGGTGCTACTGTTGTCTTTTGAGATATTTAGTTCTTTATATTTCTGCAACACTTGGCATGCCAAGAAAATTTAATCCAGTTGTTTTTTATGAAAAATTCTGCACAACTGTTTTCAATCTCCAGAAAGTGGTGCATTGAAGGCATTCTATCGTGCTTGTGGCGAAGCCGACGACTTTTTGGCACTCTGGGGCCTGACCTTCCCCACGAACGACACATTTGCCTGCAAACGCTGGAAGACCGACGCCGGGGAACGGGCTCTCCACTGCCGCTGTCGGACGCCGGTGTGCAACGCCGCAGCTACCAAAGCCAATCTGGAAAGCTTACCGATGGATCAGTATCCGGATGATGTTTGGGTACACTCGTAAGCGGATGTTTCGCACAGCAATTAGAAGTAGCAAATCGAACGCTTGATCTTGTAGTTTGGATACGAACCACCGGTACTGACAACCACTGGGAGCATCACCAGTACGACAAGTACAACGACAAGTACCGAAACATCTACTGTGACAACAACACCAACAGCGACAACTACTGCTACGTCCATTATAACTTCCACCGACACAACAACATCTCCAACAACAACCGAAACATCTACAATTGCAACAACGATTACAGTTCCATCGACAACGGAAACTTCAACTATAACGGAAACTTCAACTATATCGTGGATACCGGAAGTTGTGACTGAGTTGCTAACCACAGTGCCGACCGAAGCATCGACCGTAACCGAAACGACACCACCACCAACAACTGAAACTTCAACCATAACTTTGGCAGCAGCCACACCGGAAGCGGAGACAACAACTCCCGATCTATTGACGTCAACAGAGATGCCAGCATTAAGTATGAACACAAGCGTAACCGTTTTTATGACAGTGGTAAAGAGCGTTGGAATTACAGGTACCGTACCAACCGGTTCGGAAAGCACTATGCCTACAGAGGAATCGGTATCGCCTGCAGGACAGACGACTTTGCTATTCACCAAATCATCGATACACGACGAAGCGTCCTCAAGCCATAGGCATAACGCTAACCATGACCAGAGAATCATGCTTCCCCCTGTGGACGAAACATTCGCGTCTTCTCAGGAGGACACAACAATGGTGCGTCGGCATTAAGTTCGATCGAATCCATAGTTTTTGAAGAAACGCTGAATCAGTGTTTTTATAATTATTAACGTTCTTAACGAAAGCGACAGAGCAGTATGTATTTCCCGAAAACCATCTTATTCTCAGTTCCAGGAAACTGATGAATACTGTTTGTTACAGGGAGAGAATCTTACGCCGAATTCTACAGAAGGCACCCATAGTACTGCCACACAGTGGCGAACGCAGATCACTCAGCTGCCAAGCCGTGTCGGTTTGGAAGGGACTCCATCGCAAACCACCGTAAGGATACTCGTATATTATTGTAGAACACTGAGTGATTCTTCTCTTATTGTTTGAGTTGGATTCTCCTAGTTTTGTTGCTCTTTACAGACTTTCCCTACTCGTCCAGTAAACCGAACGACTGATCAAATATCAACAACTACTAATCCAACAACACACGATATCGATGATGATGAGGAAGACGAGGAGCGAGAAGAAATGCCCGTGCTCATCATTAAGGGAGTTTCCCCGCGATATGTCCTTGTTCCCGGTTACAATCAAGGAAGACCACTTCCTCAGATCGAAACGACAACAAGCGCAAGCCAGAACCAGTGCGTTGCGCATCATGAATATCGGTTGTACAAAGGTTCTTTTAACGTATGGGTTTTGTAGGTGTTTCTCGCTTGGAATGCTGCGGTTCTGCTGGAAGTTTCCCTTCATTTTTGCCGGTTAAGCAAGCTTTCGTACGTTTTCGATTACCGGTTTTATTTCTTGTTGTACTCAATGAAACTACCTGTATCTATTACATGAATAAACACTGCACAATATGATTACTTATAATTGGAACATAAATGCAAACTGTTTTATAATACGACACACAACACAAAATCCTAAAGCGTCACTGAAGCATTCAGGCGGCCGATCGCAATCGTTCTAATCGACTAACAATCTCCTGCTGATTATGCAGCGCCATCGCATTCCGATTGCCCTTATCGTGCATCTCCTTATGGGAGCAGTAATCAAACGGAATCTCTCGCGCATTCAGCAGATTCATGATCTGCGCCAACCGCGTGCCGACGGCGATCACCGCGTCCGCTTCGTTGTTGCCCATCCACACTTGGAAACGGTACTCGTCGCCGCGGTTGCAAAAGTAGCAGCCGTTGACCGTGTCGTTGTAGTCCCCGAACTGCTCCCCAATCAGCGCCATCAAAATCTCCTTCCAGTAGAAATCCACTTGGGTGCCTTGTTTGCCGCGCACCGGAATGCTGTAGCGCCACATGCCGCCTGAAAAATGTTGACTGTACTTTTCGCTAGAGTTTCGTCTGGAAAGTGCAGACTGCGGATCAACTTGCACATTTGCATTAATTTGACGGTTAACCTAGTTAGCGCGACTAGTGGACCAAATAAGTGCGGTCATGAATGGAAGAAGCTTCTTGCTGACCACACTGTTTTCTGCAAATTGCAAAAAGTAATTTTTCCTGCTGATAAAAATTTATTTGAATTCAGCGCAAGAAATTGAAAGCAAACTGATACTTAATTAACGAAAAACTCAAGTATAATAAAGCACCACTAATAACTAGCAATATTCTCATCTTTTATATTAGTTGCATACAATTAACAGTTGGGCTTTTATGCAACGATAATTTCTCGTCGCAAAGCGTAGAATAACGGCTCATCACGCCGTCAGTATTCACGATCAGAAGGGCATGAATTTAAGAAAAATCAGTTACATAATCACTTACCCAGAATTTCATCAATTTTTTAATAAATAAAATTTTATACAGCTGCATAGTTTTCATCAGATTACTTCCACAATATTTAAAAAATCAAGTTATACACGTACTGCTTTCTAATTAATTAATTTTTTTAATTTTTCATAAAGCCTTCAGCCAATTTATTGTGAATTCTTTTCCGTTTATTGATTTTTTCAATCAATTAAAGTATTCTATTTAGTAAAGTTTTCAAACGAATTTATTGCGATTTCTGATAATAAGGATTTAATTTCGGGAGTAATCTCTGGAAACGTTGACTCGTATCCTGTTACCGTAAGTATCATTTCCTATGGTCAATTCTTTGCTGGACGCTAGCTGACAATCTCGGCGCATACTTAAGCATTCACAATCGATCCGCAAGGAAGAGGATCTTTCCGTAAATAAACCACGCGCAGTTTAAACTTCGCACACAAGTATGAGCAATAAAACTGCAGCGTTCCCCAAAACCGAAGGTATTGATTTAGTTGGCAACTAGCAAATTTTCCCGTTTGCTGCCTATAACTGTATGTATGTGCCACAAAATCTACAGTTTTGGCAACACTTTACGAAAACGGCGGAATTTGGTGAGAACGTGTTTAAACCACATTACCATACAGCCAAACCCACAGTTACGCGTTTACCTTTGGCATTCCTGCTATCCTCCCATGCCGCCCGTATAACCGGTGTCTCCGTATTCGGTCCCTTCCCCCCACGAAAAAACATATAATCCTGCTGGCGCGCGGTCTCCGTCGGCCGCGGCATACTATGAAACCCCCGGAAGAACGCCTCCACCGTGTCGAACACGCCCACCGACTGAATACTGGCGTTCCAGTCGGCGCCTTTCCGGCGCGTGGCTCCGTTCATATGGTACCAGGTCCACGCCGTCTCCAGCGGGTGCAGCTCGTACTCTTCCTCCGCTGTCTCCTCGACCGGGTCTTCATCCACAATGGGTTCCTCGTCTGGGTTCGCCTGGACGGGAGTGGATACACCGTTCCGCAATGTTTTGGTGTGCTCGTCCAACTGGGACACGAGAAACCCGGGGATGAAAGAGTCTTTGGGAGGTGCTGGTGGGGAGGGCGGTTCGTCGGTTGGTTCGGTGGTGGGTTCGTCCGTTTCCATTGGGATTGTGGGTTCTGGTGGGGGAGTCAACTTTTCGGTGGGTTTCTCGGTGATTGCGGATGTTTTCATGGGACCCGTTGCGATGGGTTCTTTGGAGATGTTTGGAACAGGTGGATTTCGGGAAACTGTCGGAATGGATGGTGGGACGAACTGAATCGGATCTTCTGAAACCACAGCTTCTGTTAGGAGTGCAGTGCAGTAAAAACTCAAGATTGTGTGGATCAAGTAAAAGTAACAATCAACCATTCAAAACTGGAAAATGCAGATTACAAAATGATCGATTCTGGATTTGACAACTTCGACTGAACGATTGCAACTGGCCGACCGCCCAGCAGCGGTATATACCTTAACCGTTTACTATACCCGTCGTACGCGTCCGGACCACGTATACCACCAATACGTACCGATAAACTAAATACTTATTTTCGTTTATTTTTAGATTTCATTAAGTGAATTTATATCTGTACAGCATAATTAATACATAACTAAACTCGTTGAATTGGTTTATGTTTTCGTCCGTTGTTTATGTAATCGCAGTTAATTCCCATTTTCCCGTGAACAAGACTACAAGTACCACTAACACTGTGTACGCATTTGTGTTGATGTACCGCATTCTTTAATTTATAATTTATCTTCATATTTTATATAGGAATACTGTTGTAAATTGTATTACTTACTTTGCAGATAATAATTTGCAGTTAACTATATATCTTTAAATTAAAAATTTATAATAATTTCCAGTAACATTACAAAAAGCCGACCTAAATAAAACACCGATTGATTGAGGAGTCAGTCTATCACTGATTATATATAAATGGTATCGGCAAGGTATGCAAAAGTTTTGTGGTTATAGTTTGTAACAGTAACCAGAGGCACGTTTCTCGAAAATTACCATTTAGATCTACGATAGTTTGATCATAGCTGTTACACTGAACTCGCAGAAAACTTGACCTCTTAATTTCTTAAATAATTCCACTGTTTTCCAATTAAATTTCACTTTCATTTACTAGTAATCGACTTATCTGCAAAGATTTTTTTTAATTCCTGTGATATAGCACTAAAAAAAAAATTCTTCAACAATTCTAAAAAAGTTACGAAAACAATTTACTAAACCAGAGGTATTCTATTTAAACTGCCGAATGTCTTGTTGAATTTACCGAAAATAATGCTCTTCATCTCGGGTGTCATCTCAATCAACCCCGGCTTCAGCACCGCTGCGTAGGACGATCCACGCGACGGCCAAGCTCCATGATACTGGCGCGCCTGTAGACTGGCCTGTGCTGCTTTGTACTTGCTGTTCTCAATGGTAAGCGTTCCCGTTAACCCCGACTTATCCATGGATCGCGCATTTGGAATCACTGGCTTTTCCGGCAGTGGTGGCACTCGCAACGAAACGGGCATGGCCTGATTCGTCGGACTGTTGACGTTGGAGCGGCCGCTACGTCGTTTGGGTTTCTTAGCCGCAGTGTTATGCATCGTTAGTTTGTAGTGTTCCAGCTGAATTATCGCGAACTGGAAGGACTGTTGCTTGCAAACGCTTGCAGTTTATATGCTAAGATTGGCAGTCGATGAATGTGTGAATTCTCTAGAGTAGTGTCTGCTGCGTTTCAGCCAACTCAAAGTATCAGACGCACGACGTGGCGAATCGCACGCATTCGAGAATGCGGCTGTTTCCATGACAGTTATATTACGCTTCCCCCCCCAAACCCGAGCAGACGGAATTCGATCCAGTACCGACTGCTCATAGCATAATATCGAATCCAGTAATAACATGGGTTCAGCAGAAGCAGCTGTCGTAAAGCTAAAGAGAACTGGCGACCGCATAGATTAAAATTTGTATCATTCGCCACCAAACAGTTCTTTCGCGAACTGTCACAAAAAGCAGCCGATTCATACAACAGTGATAACCGATCTTTCTTTCGACACGATGGGTTCACTGTTCAATAGTATTTGATTACTACATGCGCAGGTAGAAACATGAAAAATTTCTTCATGTACAGATTACGCACTTCTCAGGAAACGGTTAACCAGAAATTTAGTTACTTGTTTCACTTTCTTAGTTTAGGACCAGTAAATCAATGGTTGCTACAGCGCAGAACTTTCGATAACTGTCGCTCAGACCTTGACAACAAGGCACAAAGGACACCATACTCAACATCGCGATACTATTACTCCCAGCTGAATTTGATTGTGCAATCCGTCATGTGTACACTACGCTCCAGGCTTGTTTTACCCAGCCCGTCCTGCGCTACTTCCAACTACTCGCCCGTTTAAATCCTGCTAATCTCTTATCATTCTGATTCTCCACTCCCCCTGCTATGGGCGACGCAGGGGACGCGGGCAGCTGGATGCCCGGTTTCATGCAGACCACCTTCGGGTATGTGGAGGATGTGTGGGTCAAGGGACCCGCGCTGCTCTCCGACTATGCCAATCTGGCCAAGGAGACCTGGAAGGCGTACACGGAATCCCAGTCTAAGCGTTTTGATAATCTACCCGGGGATCAGCAGCAGAAGTTGATGAATGCGGGGCTGGATGGGGCCGTGGTGTTTCTACTGGTTAGTCTGGTGGCGAGGGAGGTTCTGCATCGGGTCGTGGAACCGTTTATTGCGACGCATACGAACCCGCCCGGGAAAGGGGTAAGGTAGACTGCTGTTTGCTTACGGATACGGTTTTTACGAACTACATTCGAAATTTCTTATTCGTATTCGCAACTAAACCGCATCAAATACAGTCAGTAAACTTGCATCGTTCCCATTGTAGCTATTTTGGGTACAACTGGTTTCTGAAGAGGACTTTTGCTGTTTTTGATTTGCTGTTCAAATCAAGTCAAAGCGCTTTGCAACAGTGAACTGGTTCATTGTGAAATATCTTGCTGGGCCCAATTTTGTGTATTCTCACTCAACGACAAAGTGTTCAAGTTGTGATGCTTTGAAAACCTTTTCGAACCAAGTCGGTTATGCTTGCTTTGTAACGGATGAAATCTTTGTAGGCCAAGCCTCCGATTTTGACCTTTCAACAAGCCAAGTGGATATTTACCACCATCATCTTGTTCGCCATCTGGCATTCCAACAGCCATATGTTTTTTGATTTCGGCGCTCCCGTGGATTTGGGAGTACTGCTTGTTACGGTTCTCGCAGGGTAGGTTTAAAAATTTTATTTTAAAGATTTGTTGGCAGCTATAAGGATGATCTGTATGTACAGTGTAGTGGCATTCTCGTGACCTTTCGTTCACAGAAATACATTTATTACTGATGAATTATTAAGGTATTATAATTAAGTATACTGTACGTAGCTTGGTTTTCCAATTGAAGTTACAGATTAAAAAAAGCCTGTTTTTGAACGCAAATCACTTAGAGCGAATCAACAGTTCTAGCCGATGATACTGCGCTAGGGCATGAAGAAAAATGCATTAATTATTCAATATTGAAATATATTACCGGAAGTACAGTATAGAACTGTTTTCGTGGTCGTGATATGAAAATTTTGGCCCTACGCGCTCTATCTGGGCTCGTGTATACGTACGAGCAAAGAATCACATACGAAGTGGAATCAAGCGTTCCCTGGGGAAGCTGAATCGACGGCTAATCTACATTCATATTCGGTGCTTTTTCTGGCAACAGTGGTACGCTTAGGTGACAGAATGCGTCAAATACTTACGATATTAATGTGACAAGAATGCCCTAAAACTAAAACTAAAACTAAAACGTCGTGTTTTCTACAGGGTAGGCACCGTGTACCAGACTACCCACTCCCCACCGGCCGCCGCCCTCTTTCTCCTCGTGCCCCTTCTCGCCCTGGCCCCCGTCTCCGTCACCGTGGCCGCCATGCAGCAGGGTCCCTTCTTCACCGACCCCTCCCTCTTCCCCGCCTATCTGGCCGGTATCACGGCGGCCACCGCGCTCTACTTTATCTACGACGCTCCCGAGACCCCAGTCATCCATCCCGGCAAATCGCAACCCACGCCCTTCTGGACCGCCCTCAAGGAAGAACTCGCCGACCTCAAGAACTTCCACCATGCAGCGGCCGTGGGATCGGCCGCTGGGGTGCGTAAAGGCTCGATTCCCCACGGGAAAGCGGTCCAGAAACACGGAGATGTCCCGCATTCCTCCAACCCCGTGGTACGCGGGCTGACCGGGGTTAAGGATTTCTTTGTGGGGATTGTGTACAAAGTGGCCGGGTTTATCTACATGATCTTCCACTCGATTATGCACGGTGTGGTCGTGATGCTGAGCAAGATGCCGGTTGTCGGGAAATACGTGCACGCGGAGCCGGCGGTTAAGGGACGAGCGGGGACCCGGCCGCCCACGGCGTCCCGGTCAGGAGCCGCTGCACCGAAGCTGTCTAATCGAGTTTCGAAACGACGTGAAGAAGAATAGGTTCACCCCAGGACCAACACTATACAGTTTTGGATGGTGTTTGTCATGGCAGCGAAGCTTGTGGATGAAATTTAATAAAGCGTGCGAAAGACTACGCATACTGGGACCGATACGTAAACATACGCTTACGTTTCAATAATATACCCAACGAATTTCGCAGTTCCTGACAAAAGCTAAGATTCTGTTTCGCCGAACAAACCAAGATTGGTCCTTTTACAAATTACCATAATACGTCTACTGGAGTCTGTGTAATATTGTAAGCTGTAATCAAAACCGACATATCGAGTGAAATTTCAAAAAATTTAAAAAATTTAAAATGTAGAACAAAATCGAGTTTGCTGTCCCCTTCGTAAAGAACCATGCAATTATTATCACTGTTCGCCAAGGACATCCATTACACTACCAATTAGGTTGAAAGTGTCGGCTGAGCCGCTTTGGCTTGCGTGAATCTGTAATCTTTTACAACTGGATAATATACCGATAACTATTGTCAAAGTGTAACTATATTTTGTTGATAGTAGAACACCAGGTTTCTTTGCTTGTGCTAAGGTACTTTTTGTTGCACCAAAGAACTACAGACCTTTTTACCTATGAACTAATTGCGTCGCTAGAAAAGTAAAACAAACAGAAAAATCTAGCCATGTAGCTACTCTTCGTGACATACTTTGAGAAGCGTTCCGAATCAATCATCGTATGTTTGTTTTATTTTCCACCGCAAAGCACAGCAGACAATCAAACGCTACGCACAACAGAACCACACACAATTCCTTGCACAGTACACAACAACAAACCACTACTCTTGCCGGTTACCACTGGTACCAATCGGGATATTTGATGTTATCCTGGCACCACTGCATACTGTTGGGCGGACAGCAACTACAATCACCGCGTCCCGGGGAACACGCGCCACCCCATCCTTGGACGCATCCGGGACTGTTACTGTGGTGGGGGCGCTGATTGCCCCACTGGGCGGCCGCTAGGTGTAGGCATACTGCCAACAAGGCTAGGAGGATGCGGAGGAACATTATTGTGGGCGTTGGGGATGGATTATCGAGTTGGAATAATACAGAGTACACTTTCAGACACAACACGCTCTCCACTAGCACAAACTGAAACTAAACGAGATAAACACTGAATTTTCGATGGTAACGGAGGAAGAGTTGCCAAGGCCTGACTGTAGTGACCATCAACCGGATTATTCGCGAGAACGCGTGTATTCTTATAAAGGTCAGTAAATGTTCTTGTACAGTGGTAAAAGTCACGGCAGCTTTATTTCAATCGCCTTCAGCAACGAGTGACCTTTCGCGTTGAGATAGTCGTCATGACTTTTCAGTTCACCAAATACAGAAGTGACCTTTCAGAAGACAACGAACCATGATCGAATTTTCGTTTTAATATCAAAAGAGCTTCCCAAAAACATGAAAATAAACAGCACCGATCGACATTACCGATATTGGCAGCTGTTTTCAACCCGCACAACTCTTGTCTCCACACCTTTTGCGAACCTGGGGAAATCCGGATGGATGATTGACAATGTGACAAGATCCATCGATTCGAGTGGTACTATCCGATGAACCTTTGTTGATTAACGGACTGTCTTTGCTGCGGTATATAACCTTCTAGACTTGGATGGGAAGTGGAAGATACGTTTCCAGCCATTGACACCGTCTCCATTGGCTGCTGCTAATATAAGTACAACTTCAGTATTCAGGTTCACTTCTTCATAACTTCAGAATGATTCAATAGCAGCACAATTGTAATATAATCAAACCAAAAGATACGAACATAATTACCGTATGCTGTAATCATAACGACCTTTTCGTTTACGTTAGATACCTGATAGTGTACATCCGGCTGCACCATGTGACTTCCTCGTTGAGCCTGCGGAACGACCGACTGCCTAGGACCATGACTGGCTGGGTTCTCTATAAGGTGACTCTGCGGAATGGGATCAGACTGAACAAGCGGACCATTAGAATACCTCCAAGGCTCCACCTGACTGTAGGCTCGCACCGGCCGCACCACCGGTCCATATCCTGCCTGGGTCTGTGCACCGTCCGAATGCCGCATGAACGAGTACCGTCTGGCATCCGGATATACGGTCTGAATGCCCGCGTCGTACCGCGGGACCAACGGCACATATGACGGCCGGGAGACCCGCCGAGGAACCGGCTGGACGAGAACTTCCGGTGGCAGCGCTTGCATGGGGATCTCTTCGGTTGGGACGGGTTGGTACAGTTTCGCCGGTTTCTTCCGGAAACACCAGTAACGAACGACCAGGGCGATTACGGTGATAGCGGCGATCCCGGCACTGATGATCGGTACCAGCAGCAGCCAGACGTTCTTCTTGGTCTCGCAGTAGCGGCCGGTGAACGCTTCCGGACAGCGACACTGCAGCTTGGCTCCGCCCTTTCCGTCCAGATCTTCACACTCCCCGCCGTTCATACACGGGGACATGGCGCAGTCCTCGATACTGACGATGACGGTACCGTTTTTGATGATCTGTTTCCCAGAGACTAGAGAACAGGTGTACGAGCCCTCGTCGATGGACTGAAGATTGTGGACAATGAGGGCACCGGCCGGTTGGACGACGTGGCGGCCGGATTTCCCGTGCCGGAGGGTCAGCTGTTCCGGAGTGGTCCAGATGATGTGGTTGGCTTGGGTGTCGGGTTGGTTCTTCAACGGGCAGACCAGCCGGATGCTGTCGCCCTCCCGCCCCATCTCCTTCATGGTGTTGGTCTCCGAGCTCTCCATTCCGCTGCGTTGTTGGTTCAGTTTGTCTGGGGGTTCCGTGATGGGGGCGCGGGTTATTAGAACAGTCGGGGGAGGTGGCGGTGGTGGCGGGGGAGTGTGGCGATGATGCTTCGGGGGAGCGGGTGCCGTCGGAGGAAGCAACACAGGAACAGGTGGCCTTGGAGGCTGCAGCACAGGAACGTAGGGTTGCGGTGGCGGCAATATCGGACTAACCGGTTTCGGTGGTTGGAATATTCTGCCGGGTGGTCCCGGAGGTGGAATGTGCGGTTTATGCTGATGGTGCTGATGAGGTGGTTTGGGTGGATGATGGTGATGAGGCGGTTTCGTAGGCGCCGGGGTAACAACGACAGTCGGAGCTGTTGTTAACTTGGTTGTTTCATCCTCCTCCTCGTCCGAAACGTCAGAACCATCCTCGTCATCATCCTTTCTGGCCGACTTCCGCTTGGCTTGAGTAAACGTGGTAGCCGGGAGGGTCACCGGGACTGTCGGAACTGCAGGGGCGTGGTGGTGTTTGTGGTTGGGATGGTGTTGGGGCGGCTGATGGGGGATCCGCGGTGGAAACTGGTGACCAAGGGGAGGAAGAACTGGGGGACCGTGCTGCACTGGGGGATTGAATGGTGGCACTGTTCGAACAGGGCTGCGGCCGCTTGGTGCTGGGGTCGTTTCAATGAACGACGGTGGCTGCCGTGCAGGGGTAATTGGGGAAAGCGGTGGTGGACCAATAGGAGGCAGATTGTGCCCAGGATGGAGAGTGGGACGGGTGTGGATTGGGGGTCCGGTTCGTATGGGGATTTCCTCTTCGTTTTCCGATTCTTCTTCATCGTCGCCGCCTGCACCTGGCTCTTCTGGGCCCGCTGGCTTAGACGGACGACCTCCCGGACCGGAAACCCCTGGTCCCCGTGGAGGTGACCTCCGGACTGGTGGGGATACTTTGCGAACTGCTGGAGCGGGCGGACGTCCACGCGCCGGTGGGGAATTGTTCCGCTCGCGGCCGGGCGAGGATGGCGGCACTCCTGGGCGCTCGTTTTCTGGACCTTTTCCTTGGGCGCGTGCTGGCGGTCCACCTCGCGCAATAGGCGATTGGTTTCTTTCGCGATTTTGAGGCGACTTGTTTTTCGCCCGATTAACAGGCGGCAGGTTTCGTTCGCGATTTGTGGGGCGGTCACGGTGCCCTGGGCGCTGGGCATCCGGTTTTCTTGGGCGGTTATTTTGAGCATGACTACTTTTACCGGAACCTAAGAATGGAATTAAATGTTCGTAAATGAATAGCTTTTCTACTGGACTCACCTATCAGAATGCAGTCTACCTAGATTTATCTGATTTTCAGACCGTTACATCACTACCCGGCTTCAAGAGTGTTACATCCATATGTATTGTAATGGCGCATACATTGAGCAGTATATTTACTGATTGTTCGTAACATGAAGATTACTATAGCTGGGCTGCGTAGAAACCAAAAGGCCACAACCGCAAATGGCAGTAAACACCTTACCTCTGGAAGGCGATCCTTCCTCCTTTTGCGTTGGCGACTCATCGCGCTCCCGACCCTTTCGATCGGGCCCGGGCTTTCGTGGAGGTGGGTCCCTCCGACTGGGACTGCGAAACAACGGCTTATGAGCTTGATTCCGCGGCGGCGGGGAAATCGCCGGTCTCCGTCCTGGAGGTGGCCTTCGCTGTTCCTCTCGCCCCGGAGGTGGCCTGCGTTGCTCTTCCCGTCCAGGAGGTGGTCTGCGCTGCTCCTCCCGGTCCGGAGGTGGCCTTCGTTGATCCTCTCGCCCCGGAGGCGGTCGACGGCGATCATCTCGTTCCGGTTGCGGTCTGCGTCCATCCGGAGGAGGTCCATGAGCGCCACGCGGCGGTGGACCGCGAAAGTCACGCTGGGAGCCTCCGTAACCCGGAGGCGGGCCGCCAGGTCCCCGACCGCCACCAGGAGGCGGTCGACCGGGCGGACCGTTGAAACGATCGTATACAAGTGTCCCGTGGCCTTGTTTTGGGAGAAAGTTACTGTTTAAGTGAATTTCGGGAAGGAGAAGCGTTTGGTCGGTGTCAACGTTCAGAACAATAGGAGGCAACAAATCCTCCTTCACCGAGTCTTCCTGGTTATTAGGAGCAAGATCAAAATTCAGATCATCAGTGGAATTCCACGGGTGCTCGAAATAATCCGCCGAGAGTCGTAAATCGTGCATGGCGACCTGTTTGTTGTGATTTCTACGATGGGTTACTAAAGGTCTCCGTGAAAAAGTGGAATTAAACAGCA
>JAQGAU010000645.1:0-25322 GCA_034698045.1 Paramacrobiotus richtersi | reverse complement strand
GCGCTGAAAGGTTACGCTCGCCTACTGCCACGAAATGTTGACCTTCGGTTGCCTGTCACGCCCGATATGCTGCGCCACATGAAAAACCAGCTGGTTACTTCACCCCTATGCGAATACGACAAGGTCTTGTACTGGACTGCGTTTATTATTTCATACTGCGGCTTTCTGCGAGTTAGCGAATTGTTGAATGTCAAGTGGGAACACGTTGTTTGCCGCAAGGATTCTTTGTCCATATTTCTCCCACAATCAAAGACGGATCAAGCCGGATGTAGTCAGCGGATTGAGTGCTCTGCATCATCCAACTCTCTGTGCCCTGTTCGTTCGTTCCAGAAACTCCGACGTTTTGTAACGCTCCGACGTATGCGTTCCCGCCATGTGTTCACGGATTCATCTAACCGCGTTGTCCAACGCTCCGGATTCCTCGCCATCATGAGAATGTGCCTGCGCGACCATCCTGACGCACCCCGCTACAACACTCACAGCTTCCGCATTGGTGCCGCAACCACCGCCGCCGCACGTAACATTCCGGCATATCGAATTCAGCGGGCTGGACGGTGGAAATCTAATTGTTACATTAAGTACATTCGTACTAAGCATGTTGTACAGCCATCAGTTGTTTAGGATGTTATTGTATCTCTACGGCTGGTTGGGGATTGTTGGGGGCTGAAGGGCATTCGCCCAGAGGTCAACCCGTTGCCGCCATTTCGGTCCGCGTGCTGCAACGTAGTATCCCTTACGAAATCACAATTAATGTGGGAATAAAGCGTGCTTTAGTCTGTGTTAATTGTGAGAGAGCAGTCCTCCCCCTTGCGCTAACTGCAGTTAGAGTGCTGGCATTGGCTGAGCAGTTTCAGTGTGTAGATTATGGGCATCTACATCGCCCAGAATCTCACTCAGAAGAGTAAGATTCATTCCGTCGATGCTCGCTCTGCAAATAGTTTGCTGCGTTTTGTACTGAGTTCCCTTCCCACCCAGCCCGTATAATGAGTTATCTTGGTGCTTTGGTTTACTGTTCTGTTGTTTTTGTCGATTTTGCTGTTTCGTTAGCACTGGTACTGTGTATTCTATTGATTGTTTCTGCGAGATATCATTAAACTCTTCCTGAGCGGGGGGCTGAAGGGCATTCGCCCAGAGGTCAACCCGTTGCCGCCATTTCGGTCCGCGTGCTGCAACGTAGTATCCCTTACGAAATCACAATTAACGCATTATCAATATGAACGTCTTCCAGAACGCTTTCAGTCACGGCGAACTTCCTTTCTTTTACCGTAACTTGTTGTTCTTTTGTTGACTTTTTCCGACTACTCTGCATGCTCTGCTCTAATCCAACTCAGAAACAGTTATGGCGGTATCTTGTTGTTTTGGTTTTCAAAATCGCTGATCAACTTACGTGCAATCGTAACTCCGCGGTTATCGGGGTATTGGCTTAAACTGTTAAATTTTCGCCGGCAAGAGGAAAAAAAGCGCATGAACAAGTCTGTAAGTGTAATGACTTGTGGAAACACAAACAAAACCAGGCTTAAAACTGATGAGGTTGCAGTAAGTCATTCCTATGAAAAAATAACTTAATAACAGAACGGGCAAGCATGCATTTTACATTTATACTGGGTAAAAGCCACTAACAAGCACACATGGTGAAAGCCGTAAAGTGACAGAAAGAGCCGCAACGATGTGTAAAGTTCGACGGTAAAGCTATGATTTAGAATGTCTCATACTTTACCGGTTGCTAGTGCTTTCGTTGCCAAGCGCTGCCAGTTTCTTGCTTGAAACAAGCGCTTGCAGGAATCATAACTGCACGAGCTTGTTCTTGTTGCTGTCGAGCGAGCGACAAGAAAAGGAACAAGCTCGAGCAGTTTTGATTCCGTAGTGAGCAGTGGACATGGCTTCAAAACAAGCCGTATTCGACTGCAGACTACGCTTTTGGAGTTCGTTATTGCGCATAACTTTTGAAACTGAAACCTTAACTGAGAAACCAAGAATCTAAAATAAAATGAAACTTTAAGAACACGGATTGCGGAACTCGACATGCCAAAAAAATGAACTTTCACAGTTCCTTATCGGAAAAACGTGCATGCATATCCCAAACAACCATTCAGATCAGTCGCAAGGCTCGAAGTACTCAACCAAGGAAATGCTTATGGATGCGCGTTGTTCGTTATCTGGAAAGCTCTAAGGGTACTGCTAGCAGACGACAGCAGTGGCGCGTTTGGAGGGGGGGGGGGTGCAAGACCTCCCATGGCACCCCCCTACCCGGTATGCTATAGGTGGGTTCGCCGAAATTCAACAGAAGGGGGGACCCTTCTGTTGGAGTTCCCTGGCACCCCCCAAAAAAATGGCCGAAACTCGCTACTGGACGACAGTGAGCCTAGTCGCCTTTATCAGAGCATCTATGGTGTCATATACAATGGAGAATCCTGATTTCCATCATTGTTGCGATTCGTTATGCTAGCTGAAAAAAGGAGAATAAGAATCCATTGTCCATTATACACGTTCACGATTTAAAATCAATAGGCCTAAATATTTCTAGTATCCACATCAAAATCCGTTTTGCGATGAGTGGCATACAGCTCCGCTAATTCTGAATCGCAGGTGCGTTAAATAATTCTTCGTATGTCGAAATTACATTTTCGAGAAACTGATCCAGACGCGCCAGACCCAAAAACTCTGCCATATCAACGGTAGATAAAGTATCATGTTGCGGGACACTAGGTCCACTAAAATGAAGTACCAGTGTCTCATTTGGACCAGCGACTGATACCGTGGTGTTTGGTCTTGTTCGATCAATGATATGTATGGATGCTGTGACAACTTTCTCAGGCCGACAGATGTATTTTGAGCGCTCATTTGCGTTCCAGACATATGATTCCCGTGTGATTTTACGCGATATTCTGGAGAAAGGAGGATTGAGGGAAGCGAGTGGTAATCTGGCCACGGACATTCGTATAGTAAGACAGTCCCGGGCTTGGTTTTCCGTTATCGACTTCAGCCCGGCTCCATTACGTGATATGATGTACTCATCAAAATCAACTGCAAACGAAAGAGGGTGTTAGTATTGCCTGGTACTTGGGGCCACATATACTCTGCAGAAAGAAATTTACTTATAAAGAGAATACAAGTTAACGTAAAAAATCTTTAAGATTACTACTCCGGTTTGCATAATGATGGAAAGTAAGGAAGATCTGAAATTCTGAATGCATAATTCATCGCATACAGTGTCAAGTGGTGAAGCAAAGTAACGCTAGTATTCTGATCCAAAGCATACTGTCAACGGAAATGCAATCCAATAACACGTTCATAACACGTGCATAGATTCTCTAATCGGAATGCATCGCTGACTTCGCTAATTTTGACTTTTTCTTCAGGCAGGAAGTAGAGAAACGGGTACTGTGAAGATGCTGGATCACTTGCGGCCCCAATAGTTCCATGCGCCTACCTATAGCTCTAAATTCTGCGGAAGACTCGGGTCGTGATGGGCTCTACATCCCACCACGCTCGGGCTATCAAGTTTTGGAGGTCTGAGACTTACTATAACACACGAATGACCGGCATCTTACCGACAACGGCGTAGCTCCAGTAACCGGCGACCTTTTTTATGCATTCGTTCAGGGCAGCAACTTGTCCATTGTAGTGTATTTTTCCTACAGTGTCTGCCGGTAGGGCCCAGTTTTCCAACTGCACACGTCCGAGACTCTCATAATACTTGAGCACTTTCATCAAGCCCTTTGTCGCATTGGATTGTATGACCCCACTGGAGGGCAGTGCACTATTCTCATATAGATAAAAAATATACTTTGCAGCACCCATTAGCTGATAGTATTCAATAAACTGTATAACATGCTCAGGTTTAGTATCCGTCCCAAAAATGACTGGACCACATAATCCGAAGCTGTGCGGTGTTTGGTCCCGCGAGGGAGTTTCAGGTACGTACAGTTCGACCGATCCAGTGATATTCCCCACTTGACACTGTAGTCTCAAAAATCCAGGATTCTTGAACAGGCTATGTGTCATGTCGCATAATATAGTTGCTGCAACATAGTCATGCTCATGATGCTCGGCAAAATGCTTGACCACCGCATCAACTAGCGCGTCTCGGAAAACGCACTGACACCTAACTGTGACATTTGCAGATGGACTTTTGCGATTGGCAATGGCAGTAAACGTGATCTTGCCAGATGCGGTATTATCGGGATGCAGTCTTGCATAAGCAGAGTAAGTGTATAGCCATAGCGGTAGAACCGTTTTCCAGGTAGTCCTGTTGACCTTTGCGTTTCGACTACCAGCGGTATGGTATTCTGTGAAATAGAAATATGGCCAGGCACAAAGCGTGCACAGAAAAAAAAGTAATGCAAGCGAGGCGCATTTTAGTGCTCGTAAGCGCACTGATTTAAAACCCATGAAATGTTTTCTTGAAAGATCGATTATGTTTCGGAATATCCGCAATGATGGTTTTCAGTTGTTGGTCATTCAATGGCAGTAAACTGTGATAATGCTTGCCCATATAAAAAGTGTATTACAAAACCGATGGCGAACTTTGGCATTCTGGCTGCACGGTCCATGATAACACATGCAAAAATTTCATCGAGTTAGCTGCCCATATCGTAGTGCACACGCTGCTCTTTTAGCACTAGTTAGAAGTTGCGGTGTTCTTATTGGCTTCGCTCGCGGTAAGCGCTTTTTCGTCTCAAACAATGCGGAATAGACTTCCTGATGTATGTAAACTGTGGCTTAACACTTTTGCGCAGCCGAAGAACCCAGGAACCAATCGTTATCTAATTCACAAAATGAACCGGAGACATAATATGTCACATGCGAAGTCTCTCAAGGTTTTATAACGTGAAAGATAAAAAAAATTAAACTGCGAATGGTAAAACTGTCATGTATCGAAGCTGTAGCGCGGCAGCAGGAAACTGTTTGCTGGCAGCCGGGTTTGAAAAGCCATGGGCTGCGAATTTTTGCGTGTGCAACAACATCGCAGTTGCCACCGGCAACTGCAATATTTTACAGCATGTTAGCGCCAGTATGCAGCTGTATGGACTTTGCCGTTTATATGCCAACAGCAACAAGTTATCAACAATATGCAGCAAATTAGGTTTAACTCTATCAACAACAACAAACTAGGCTTAGCGTACCAGGGCACTACGTGAGGGTTTCGCTGCCTTCGCTTGGGTATTTGTGTCTCAGACGTAAACTACAAGCACGCAAATGAAGTAGACGACCGTAACCTCAACAAACATTGTGTTACATCAAGAACACATACGTGGATGCCCTTTGATAGCGAAAGTCTTGAAATATCAAAAGAACACTTCGCGAGGTTAATATTTTCGTCTAGATGTGTACGCATCCGTACCATGCTGCAATGGAAACGCACTGAAGACCAAAATTCTAGGATATCTGCTTGAGTTTCAGTATGCACTTCACGTACTAATCAATATATCCGACACGCGTGCAGTTTGTGATATTCATCCATCTCACATTATCCGAATGTAACCTAAACATATTTCATATTCGGCTTTGACGGTTTCGAGTGAAAAAGCACCGATCTGCACGGCTTTTTTTCTGACAGCGCTTTAGATTTTAACAGAAAAGCCACATGCCACTATTAGGACATGACCTTTGCTCCTATGTTTTCTGAAGGCATAATAGTCCTGGTATTTCATTTTTTTGTTCTTGTACGAGTACTGTAGCTTGGAAGCAAGATCCTCGATGAATGACTGTCGCTTCCACAATCAACTGGCTTAGCTAACATCGACAAGTAGTAATCATATGACGTACCACATGATATGTCAGGCACAGCCAAAACATTCAGATTCGTCAAGTACTGCCATAATAACCGGTATAGACCCATTCTTGGTCAGAACCGTGTGAAGTGAAGAAATTTCCGCGAACGACAGAATTTTTAAAAACTGGCAGAGACCGATACTTGGTACCATCCGGAAACCCATCAAAAGTTGAACGGCGGGTCCCACATCCCACACTACTACTTAGCGCCCGGATGGTTACACCACTTTCGCTTGGGATCGCGGTTTGTGTATGGCGTGGGGTTGTAGTAGTGCCGATACGGCTTGCATATATCACCGGAAGAAAACGCTCAAGGAAGCAGCGTAAGCTGCCGAGAACAGGAAAGCACAATTTACGCATATTTGAATGGAAGAAACTTTTTTCTGCTCCTAACCTTTGAGATTTTTGCATCAAGGGACCCCTCTGCCATCTATCTGGTGATGACATTCGAAATACGAAATTTACCAAACCAGTTACCTACATCCCAGTCTGTGGCCGTAAGGCACAGTGGCAACAATGTAACATCAAGGGCACAAAACTGAACTAATTAGTGTGTGGTGGCAGTGGTAATACTTGGGCGTTGAGACAAAGCTGGAGACGGTGTGTAGAACAGCCTCTTCCGCAGTTCCACAGGAACACTGAGGATACAAAACCGCGTAATGTGCTGAACCGCTGGTTGGGAATGTACCAAGCGCGCCCGCGAAAACAGCCCATGGTTTTTCTTACTTATAAAGAGGCCTTATCCAAGCAGACGCTGTCTGGAATGACGGAAAAATGTCTGCAGTCAGGCACGATAGCTAAGGATGCTGGTTGGTTGCTATGTACAGCGTAATCCATGAAGGATCGTCGCTCACACCTAAGGATGTTACTACAAAAGTATGTGTAAAATTGTTCATTGGTCTCCACGGAAAACTGCACATGTAAGTCATAATTTCTAAAACTCCACTGAAAAAATTGTGAGCTTTATGTAACCGCATCCACCGCGCACATGTGCTTGCACAGGCAAACCATTTCTAGTATCATAACATCGTATTTTGTACGCCGCAACCAGTCTTGTACTTAAAAATCATTCAGGTCAACAACAAAGCGAGTAGGCAGTGCGTATAGATAAGTATGTAACAAGGAATAAGTTAAGTTTGACAGTCCATCTGTAGAGAAACGGCTTGCAGCCTTGTCAGCCAGTTCGAATCGTTTGGGGTTGATCGGATTTCCTGTGTCAGTGTCCTGAGGAATCATTCTGTATCGACCGACGTTACGGAGTGAGCGGCGCTCTGTAATGTTTAGGTCATTGCTGACCACAAACACCGGCGGAAAACAGAGCGGTATCAGTTGCAGAAAGGTAATTAATTTTGACCGTTACTTCGCTCTCGCGGCAGTTAGAGCCACAAAGACTGTTAAGGTACTACCGTCATTTTGCCGTTGTGCTACAGATCCTGCAGCTGATACTCTAAAGTCATGAAATGCTAAACTCGCAAGTAATATAATCAAAAATTCCCAATAGCCAGCCAGCAGGACCTTGTATTGGTTATAAGTGCCTTTGATAAGGCTTTGGCAGCTGAAGTAAAATGATAATATTAAATCATAACAATACCAATATGTGCCATGAATGGCGGCTGATATCTAGTTCAAATCTGTTCCTTTCGCAATGCAGCATGCAGTCATAAAGCCTAAAATGTGCATGCATCATTTGTTGTCCGTAACTAAAGTTTTGTTCGCACTGATTTGTATCGACAAGATATTTTGCTTCCTCGACTCACAAGAGAACGAGATCGAGGTCAACGTTGCAGCGCTCTGCAGAAAAGGCGCTCGTTGTTCTTACCTTTTCTTCGTTATTACTACTTTTTTTACGATGATGATTTCTATTTAGCTCTGCATATCTCTAGATTCATACATTTCTACGTCTCGGATTCCGCCGTTTCGAACCACATTTTTACCTTTCAGTTTATAAAGATCTGATCAATTCAGGTCCAAAGACATTCAGTCAAGGGTGTGCAGTACGGAGAGTTTTTCCAAAAATTCCAGATTTGAAATTTTTTATCGAGTTTTGAATTTTTCAAAGAGAGTGATTACAGGTGGCGTATACGTAGTAATTCGTTTAACATTCGGTCAAGCCAATGGGCAAAAACAAACTTGAACCGTTACCAAACCGACAGATATTTTCATATGAGCGGAACCGGGACACTATGTGCAGGACATTACGAGCATGCTGTTTTAATAACGAGGGGAGCGCCAATTACTCAAAATTACGTTTGCATAGGTATTGAAGATTAGATTAAAGTGAAATTTAATGTTGATTAACGATTTTTTACGCAACGATCGTTATGTGTAGACAGTGTAGTAACCAAGTTTTGGAAATAAACGTTTAGGAATTAGCACCAACATTTGGGCGTCCGCCTGTGGCTAGCTCTGCGATTCGATAAAATACCACACTACAGTATGCAAAGTGCACTATGGTTGCGATAATAATATACGCTAAAAATGCTGTCTTTCTGCACAGAAAAAAGCTTAGCAACGGTTTTTAAACATACAGAAAACAGTGTTCGCAAAAATACGATCAGTGCAAAATCGGTCAGTGATCTTTTGCACTGATCGTTTTTGCGCGATCTAATAGTACAAATATCAGTCAGTTGAAGTGACCCACGCATATAAGGCTTAGTATTTCCACAGTATAGCTATTCTATTCTGGTATTTCTTACAGTTTACGGATTAATTTCATATATTGTGTAGAAAATATGGAAGGGTATGTACCACCTGAAGAAACAACAAAATATTCTACAGTATACCAAAGTATATGTATAAATAAATGAGTATGCCATGCGCCTTTAGCCTCGTGTCTATTTATGTGCATACATTTTTAGTGCATGCATGTTCATACATTTTTAGAACCTCCAACATTTCAAACACGAATGGGTTGCGCGCTAGCGCGACCCAACACTTGTCATTCTTATATTACTATCATTATATTATTATTATATCTCTTACAATAAATGCATGCAGTACCCTAACAATTGTTTTGGTTTACTCTGCCGAGAGGGGAGTAACTGCTCTGGCTACTGTCAAATTCAACGGCTACCGCTGCTGTACGATTTTTGGGTCATTATCGACCACAAACAACCGCAGCCACGAGCGACCACAGAGGTCACGCAGAACCACAACCACTATCGGTCACGACCACGTCCGTGATCGCCAAGTTTCGATACACCCATAAACATTACAACCAGCTCATTTGACTGAAGTCGAGGAATTTTGAAACCAACAAGGTCATTTCGAAGGATGGAATTTCGAAGTCTTGTACTTCATGTATGCTTTAGGCGATACTGACGATGCGCTGGAGTGCGGAAGGGAAGAACATACCCTCCTCATTAACCCGGTAGTGGTCATATCACACGTGTGACGTGTGGCCAATTGAGTCGGCTATACGCTTTGTGTGAGTGCATATTTTATTGGAGGAAACATTGTAGTAGAGCAGAACTTCTCCTCAGCATGTAGAACGTCACCAGATTTCATAACCCCGACTGTAACAACAGCAACCCGTTGAAAGCCGTCGCACTCTTTAGGCATTGCTTAGTCGAAAAACATTCGCCGCAGGAAAATGAATAAAAAGAGTTCTTCTGTGCGTACCCGGGACTTGACGAGCGTTGAGCCCTAGGAATCTTAGCGCAGAGACCTTTGCATCCTCTAGACCCGTCTCCGCTTAACTAACCCGGAGTGACATGCTTGTCTGCATGGCGCTGATTAATCCGACGTCTTTCTTTATTGCGCTTACATCAGTTCGAACACAAAGGATCTCGTCCCTCGCTGACTGCAGTTCTTGAACCAGCGTATGAGCAACAGCGTACAATCCATTAATCAGCGTGTTGGTGGACCTTGAAGGGCCCGGAACGGAATCAGGCAATTGTCTCAATAGCATCAGACTTCCTACAACAGAAAACACGATCAGTTTAGTGTCCCGCTGGATCCTGAAAAAACGCCCTACCCGGATTTTTGTCGGGTCAGAATTCCTCTTACCATAATGCATAATATATGACTTACACAAACTGAGAAAGCGGAGCAGTATGCTTGCTCATACAGCCCCTCGGGAACATGGTTTTTTATGGGACAATGACATACCGTGTGCTATGGAGTTCTGCTCCGGTGAAGCGATTAACCTGTGGGACGACAATGTACATGCAGGACGGTGGAAGCCTTTGCGCGTACAGTGCAGACGCCACCGAACGGTTTGCTCCGGGGGAGAAAGGTAAGCAGTTTTTTCTTTGCCGACTTTGCGGCAAAAAGTCTAATGTATTATTGAAGTACCCTGCAACGGGTAAGATTGTCTACTAAACGTGGCTCTATCCGGAACCACTGTTTACAAAGGCACGTCTGAAACCACCGCAAGTAACCCTCCCCCACAGAGATAATATCAGTACAAAACGCTGGGTGTTTGGCTTCCCCTGTATAATTTTTCTGCATTGCAAACATCCTGATGTATAATAGCTGCTATAAAACACTAGTTCTCTTCAGAAGTTGCACAGTGAGCTTGATCTTCTTATTTACAGTTGTAGTGCTGTGTGTGGAACTGGGAACTACCCCAAAAAATGACTTTTTATAGGAATGGAACTTGCATTCCTAAGTGATGGGCATCTGTGCCTTAGAAACCCGGCATCAGCAAATAAAGGCCAGACATGCAAATGGACAAGTTGCCCGTGACTGTGCGAGCATTGTAAACTATCGGAAACACATTTTTGAATGCCTGTTGATAGCCAAATTTGAGAAATATGAAAACTAAATTCGCTGTCACGTATATATACTGATGTCCACTGTCGTCCATTGATGTACGAAAAGCTTCATCGAACCCAGACTTTTGGATTTCTGAGTAAAATACAAGGTTTGGAAGTTCATTCTTCCGAACAGCACGTAATTAAGCGCTAAAAAACAGTCGCCAGCTAAGGTACTGGCAGTATAATTCACATTTTGCAAAATAAACTGGAGGAAACACTGCGGAAGTTATCAAGGAATATGCGGGCAGGTCACGAATGTAAGCCTGGACAAGCAGAACACTGACAGTCGGATGCCAAACTACGTTGACTGCACGAGGAAAATCTTTGTACTGTTGACTGGAATTGTTGACCCTACACAGCACCGAAAGCAAAAAAGTGGACCTTTAATGCCATTGTCGTCCGTTCGTGCATCACCGGATCCATTTGCTGGTTGCCACAAATGGATGGCGCACTTTTTCAACCAATCTGCGTACGTTTGTGCACGATATGGCTATTATTTTAAATCAGTTTCGGCAAGGCTACCTTTTTTCGTAGAATGCTGACTGAAAGATGGATTTACATCCAAAGTCATCTTAAAATGTCGTCAGCCGTGCTTCCAGCTGAAAATCATCGTTACATTTATGTACATTTAGGGGAGTCCCGTCCGGATAGAATGCGAACAGATTGTAACAGAGCAGTACAGTCCTATATGCTCATATTCAGAAATCAAGAATGAGGTATTGGAGGAAAAATGGTCGGAAGGCAAAGGTTCAGTGCTTCTAGTCTGCTAGAAACCGATTCCTGCTGAAAAGTTCAACTTTTCGAAGCTTTTCAAGCAAATTAGAAAGCACTGAACCTTTGCAAATACTTGTTCTTGTTGCTAGACATAAGACTACGTAGATAAAAGGACTTTCGGAAACTCGCAAAACTTTCAAGGAGTTGTTACATAATGTTGAAGACTATAAGACTCGCATGAAGATTTGCAAAGACTTGTTGTTGTTGTAAAAGAGTTATGCAAGTCCGTATCTTACGACCATAGCTAGAACAAAATTAAGCTAACAGGGGGTAACATTGCAAAGACTTTCGTAACACATAAGTATACTAATAATAATTTGTTGCCCAGCAGCTTATCACTGAAAGTCATTCAGCTGTACGAACTCTTAAAGGCAGTACGCTATGCATAGCAACCAACGAACCAGTTCTAAGTCTTACAGATAAAAGAGTAAAGATCGTTACTGGTTTTGGGTTTTTGTTGGATTAGTTTGTTATCCATCCCAATCACCGCAGTCATACTCGTCTACAGTACCTTACTGCATTATTCCATACACTTTCGATTTCGTAAAGTAGCCTGCGGCGAACAATAGCCAGCTCAATTGACTGAAATTGAGAATTTCGAAACCTAGAAAATCATTCCGAAGGATGGAATTGCGAAAGTCCTGTATGATTTTGGCGATAATGATGTGCTGCAGTGCGGAAGGTAAGAACATACAATATCTCCCTGCTAGCACTTAGTACCGGCCATATTCAAGCGTAGATCAGTTTGAGTCTGCAGTACGCAATGTGTTAGTGCATTTACAAGAGGAAACATTGTAGTGCAGTTTGTATAATTGGTGTATACGTATGCATGTAAATTGAATTCTAACCTAGCAAAAATCCGCGGGCGGTTTTCCGGATCTGACGGGACATTACACTGATCGTGTATCATGTTGTAGGGAGCCTCATGTCATTGCGACAGATCATGGATTCCGTTCCAGCCCCTTCAAGGTCAAACATGACGCTGATTAATGGATTGTATGCCTTCGCTGACACATTGGTCCAGGAACTGCAGTCAGCGAGAGACGAAATCCGTGCGGTCCGAAGTGATATGAGCGCAGCAAAAACAGACGCCGAATCAATCACCGCTAAGCAGGCGAATATGTCAGGCCGAATTCAAGACTTACAATCATCGTGGAATGATATCCGTGCTGTCCAAAGCGATGTGAACGCAGTAAAGAAAGACGTCGGATTAATCAGCGCTATGCAGGCAAATATGTCAGGCCAAATTCAAGACTTACAGTCATCGTGGAACGATATCCATGCTGTCCGAAGCGATGTGAACGCAGTAAAGAAAGACGTTGTATTAATCAGCACTATGCAGGCAAATATGTCGGCCCGCGTTAATTTGGCCGAGACGGGTCTGGAGAACGCGAAGCTCTTTGCAGTGAGATGCCTAAAGCCCAAAATCCGCCAAGTGCCGGGTACGTATAAAAACCTATTTTCACCAATTGTCTTACGGACAGTATTCTCATCTAACTGAAGAGGGGCGACGGCTTTTATTGGTTCTGTTGTCTTCAGTCGGAGTTATGAAAAATGGCGATTATCTCAATGTTGGAGAGAAGTTTTGCTCCGAAACTGGGACGACATGCCTATTTATGCAGCCTTACGGGGACGTAGTTCTTTACGAGACAATGACTTATCGTGTACTGTGGAATGCAACCCCGCAAAAGTCATCTTGCTCGAACACCCTGTCGATGCAGGGTGATGGGAACCTCTGCCTGTACAACAGCAATGGACCGATGTGGTGTGCTTGGGGCGAGGCTGGTAAGCCATTTTTCAGACCATCTCTCTTTACGAAGCATAGAGCAAGGTTGTGTGACTGTAACCCAGATGATAGCACGGGATTCCATCTATGGTAGAGCCTGTGCGTGTAGCAGGACAGAATATTGTATAACAGCTGTGACGCGTGGCAGGTTGAAAACTTTAATATGTCTACAGAGTCTGTACTAAATACACGTGTTCTGATACTGGAGGTCTATCAAAAACGCTAAAACCCTGAACCTTTTTAATCCTCAGAAACACGGCAGAACGTTCGCAACGTGTGAGATATATATGACTTAGTAGGGCAATTTAACGAAATGGCTGCATCCTGGTTTTGTCTACCATAAGAATGAAAGCGAAACAGAAAGTGACTTTTAAACTTTCGTCGTTTACGTTAATACATAGATAGACTGCGGGCGTGTGTTAATAATGTAAGTGTCTCCGGGAATTGTAAGCTTGCTGATCCTTACTCTCAAATAAACACCATTTCTGCGCGTTCACAGCCGCATTTATTCTTCAATTTCGTAACGTTTTCATTTGGCAAAGTTCTGACCATAAAGTACTTTCTGTGTATGACGCCCCTTAAACACTACACAGGGAGCTTGATTACTCGGTTGCATAGCGTTGTCTGTGAAACTGAGGCAGACTAATGCACTTAGCTTTTTGCAGGAATGGAGGCTGCATTCCAAAGTGACGGACACCTATGCCTTAGACTTAAAGGACAGGCATGCAAGTGGAGTACGCGACCGTAACCTGTACAAACATTCTGTCACACCAGGAACACATACAGGGATGCCCTATGATAGCGCAAGTCTGGAAAGTGTCAAAAAAAACACTTTGTGAGGGTTACTTATTATGTCTAGATGGGTACAATGCTGTACGATCCTGCAATGAAAACGCATCGGCAACAAAAATTGTGGAATATCTGTTTGAATTTCAGTATGCATCTTACTGAACAATAAATACGTGTATACCCAACGTGCGTGTATTCTGTGATACTGACTGCTGGTTTAGGTACGTATTTCTTACACCGCTTTCTTTACCAGAAGTCAGACAACAGATCTAGTTTAATTTATTGGGCAAGAGCCGCCGCCAAAAAATCAAGTGAAAAAGCACATACAATAACAACTACAAGGTAAAATACCAAATGTCGAAAAAACAACCGCCATCATGATTTCGATAAGCACCAACAGATCTCATGCGGTTGAATGTACGAATGAGGCGTATCCCAAAAAGCCCAAAACCGTTGATTTGCTGACAGAGGCTTTCGAATGGTAACAAACCGGGCACGCCTACAGCGCTGCTGTCGGTCGATCTCGAAAAATTTGGAGTCAGGCGAAGAAAACAAGAATACTGGTCATAAAAAGAAGAATAGTGGTCATAAAAATCTGCAATCACATTTCTGTGGTGAGCTGACCCCCGAACCTTGATAAAAGAAGCCTTTTGATCCGATGCCTTTCAACGTTTCACATAATATAGTGCATGCTATATTGAAAAGTAAAGAATCAAAGCCCAGAAGATCGTGCTTTTAGCAGGTGTCTCTAGGAGCAAATCTACTGCACAGCTACATATATATGGGGCTTTATCCAGAAGATTCATAATGCATTACTGATTCATAATTCACAACAATTAACCAAAGATTAGTATATCCAATAGGAAACGAAATACCGGTCGGTTCTTCGAGCCACAAAGTGACAACTGTAACGTTTTAAAGTTAAGATGTTCTGTTCTTGTGGAAACTACATGTATTCAATCTAATTAAATGAACAAGACCAACAAAGAAATATCAAGTACTAAGAAAACAAACGCACCGGAGATCTGCTCTTGCAGTAGAACGTGGCTTCAACGGCTCATACAGCTTTGCTGCGGCTCATAAAGCATTGCTGTCGATTCTAGTCTCAGGTTATGTAAGCGACACCCTAAGGGCGGCTGCATTCAGATGCGGTGCATTGTAGTATGGTGCACTCTTATCACTCACAATCCGAACACGAAGTATCACGATCATTGTTGATGTTATAACACTACGTTTCGAAATCAGCCTCGTAATGTACGACAATGATGCAGAAATGCCTGCTCACCATTTGGAAAAACTTGTGGAAACTAACGCTCTTCTTACTTATCCTATCCCTTCCCGTTTTAATCATTCTCTCTTCGGTACATCATCCGCAAGACGCCCGTCTGTGCCTCGATGAAAGAACTCGCTATTTCTGCGTGTTCCAGTCCCACATCAACGACAATTCTTTTCAACGTGCTCCCGTTACTCCCAGAAATTTCCTGGAGCGAGTGGAATCCAATGTGGAGAGCCGTTTGCTGCGGCGGTGTGAGAATTACCAGAAGGAAGAAGGGAAGAGGTTTCTTTCCCACAAATTTGAGTGGGGCCTTGGACTGGGGAATTTCATGTTTATGACCGCGTCGACGATGGGCTTGGCGGCCGGCAGTGGGCGAACGGGTATGATGAAGCAAATCGTTAACGCTTTCTATGAGTTTTTCCAAAAATGTTTGGTTCCAGAAACTACAAACACCATTCCAGAATGTCTTCGCTGCAACATTCTGTCGTTAAAATTGTGCAAACACAATTGTTTGGAAATTATGCAATTATGATAAGTGAAATAAATTAATGGGTTAATTTAATTAATAGATAATATTATTATCGAAATTTAACTTAATTAATTTTGGTGTGCGTGCATTTCCCACTGTTGAGTCGTGAGAAACGTTCAGGTTCAAAGAAGATGCGCTTTCGTTGTACCCTTGCTTTCTGTAGAAAGGAATAATCTGCTGCATCTTTGCTGTGAACTGTAACAGTAATATTTCTTGTAAAAAATTTTTTTAATGTCCGGTAATAATAATGGTTGTCAATTTAGTTATTTTTTACTTTCTCGTAGATTACTGTACTGACAGTGGAAACTGCGTAGAGTAGTGGCACTAGCACACGTTGACTGTATTACATCACGATATAACTTACTATGTCCTGCCGATATGCTGTATGTGTCTACACAGTGCAGACTGGCTATACCTTTACGTAAACCGCATCCTTTTCTGATCTGTCGATTTCGTTTTTCTAGGACTGTTCTTTTAAACAGTATACGTAATGAATCGGCTCTGGGTATTTCATTTGTTTATTCTTGTGCCACACGAAGAGAACGCGGATTTTCTAGTTTTGTATTGCGAGCATACTGTGTTATCCTGAAAAAGAAATAAAGAATTCCAGTTAAAATGAAGAAAACCATAGAACTAGGGTTAATAGATTGCGCAATTAGATTACTGTAGAGTAATGGAAGTACGTTATCTTGGTGTTCTGCTGATTCGTTATACCTATCTATACAGAAAATTTTAATAACGTTTAATCACGTATTTGCCACCCATGGATGGGCTGCCGAACAGACACAGTAAAACAAAGTTTAGTGTTTTGCGAACATCTTATGAGAATAAAAAACAACTTTCCGGCTAAGTTCTTCTAAATCACTGTTGGTACATCTTAAAAAGAGCAGTAGCTAGATGGAGTGAGTGTAGCCTGCTTGTAAACTGTATTTTTTAAATCTGTAAGGTTTCTGGGAATAGATTCTTTTCGACATTATTACATCATAATTTCTTTGAGCAACTGTGAAGAATCCAGTTTAACTTTAGCGACAGAAATGGAAAATTTCGATAGCAAGCAGTGCAGTACGAAAAGACTATCATACTCAAGAACGTGTAAAATGTCCGTTTGTTATGATTTTGAGTACTACATCGAAACTTTTGTAGCGATCTTTACTGATCCATTTGGCCATTTGAAAAACTTTGAGCATCCATTTCAAATGCGGAACGTAACCGATGCCCGTCAAAGAGTGGAGTACGGTCACCTATATACAGAGATACCTTTATGCGGTGTATTTGATTCCACGCTAAGCGGCCGAATAAGGGATAATTCGTCGGCATCGCTTATCTTGACTGGTTATTTACAGTCGTGGAAATTCTTCGTCAGTCTCAGAGACCACATCCGCTGCTGCTTCACCTTTACGAAGGCCATTTACGCAAGCGCTGTGGTCGCCCTCAAGTCTCAGATGGAGTTGTATTCGGCTGATATCCGGGAAAGGTAAATATGGACTGCACTTTTACTGCAGTGTCCGGATCCTATGGCACAGATCCAAGAGGTTCTGCTGACTATAGTCGCAAAGAGATTGAATTTTAATGATATAAAACGGCTAGCTAAGTTCGCTGGTCTTGCCAGTAGCTGATTTGATATCGATCAACTTCGAGAACAATTTCAGTAAATATGTCATCGATTAAAGATCTGTCAATATACTGTACGCGATCGATGAAATGGCACGCAAAGAGGCCCTGGCACACTCAACAACCGGTTTTGCCCACTGGCTAGTATGCTAAAGCCGGATGCTGTATGCGGTAGGGCCGCTTCGTGTGCCATTCCATCGATCGCGTACAGTAGTATCAGTATCGCTAGCCTCGTGATTATACCCATCGTGTCAGTATGGAACGGAAGCTAGACTGTATCTAGATTTCAGATCTATAATACGCACGGCCGCCCCCATAACGATATAACGGCTTTCAGTTTTGGTGACCTCTTTAATTTGTGCGAGATTGTAATGACGAGGGCTGCCTACCAAAGCCAGGCCTTTCGATGTCATTAATAGACGGGTATAGAGTTTGATATAACTTACGTTTGTAGCTGTCAAAAATGCTCGGTTACTGAAGGAGGGCACACTTCGATAATCGTGGGGTCAACACTGTATATAATATAAACAAATGGCCTGCGTTGCATGAACGAATACTTACATTGACCCATCAAGTTTTATGTTACTGACTCGTTCTGTTGTTTTTGCTATTATTCCGTAGGGAAACAAAGGGTTTCATTGCGAAATGATATTCGAATCAGTAAATGATTCTGATACGAAAAATTATTATGGATGAAAAATATTCTTCAGTGTCACCATTCAAATCAAGGTGCTGTTAACCGAGTGCTTTCACATTCAAGGGACCGATTAATCGGCATCCATGTCCGCCGCGGCGACATCGTTACCGCCGACGCCAACAACCTCGGTCACATCCCCGCGCCCGACAGCTACCTCATTGACAGCATTGGTGCCTTCGAAAAAGACTATGGAGTTCAAAGGTTCTTCGTAATCATAAGCAACGATATACCATACTGCCGCAGTTTATTTCGCAACTACACGAAAATTCTGTTCATGGAAGGCAACTCTGCGGCTGTGGATATGGCAATTCTGACGCTGATGGATGATCTGATTTTGACGGTAGGAACGTACGGGTGGTGGGGAGCGTATTTGAGTGATGCCCGGGTGGTGAGATATTACGACCAATGGCCTCGACCGGGATCGGTAATTGCGGGGGAGTACAGGAGTGAGGATTACTTTTTACCACACTGGATCGGTGCACATTGACTATACTCAAGTAGATAACATTTTAATATCCCCTGTATTCCAGGCACCGTCGAAGCCATGTAAACGTAACTTGGGCATCTGTGCGCTTAATCGATCACCGTGATTACGTAACTTGCGGTTACTTGTTCTGCAACGTTGACTGTATGCTAATTCTCGAATTAAGAAGAAAAGGCAGGGCCCTTCTAAGAGTGGGGGTTTCGATAAAAAATCGAAGTGACTGCCGCTTATAATGAAGCGGATATTAGTACTCGTATTCGTCAGCATTGGTCACGCGCACGACTCAACAAGATGTACAGCACATCAAGAACCCTGTAAACCAAGCTGGCCGATAACCGATGCTTGCAAACATATAGTAGGAAAACATTCGCGGTCGCAGGGTCTTTGAAACGTAGCAGAATTCAGCGTGGTGGCAGTTCGTGGTCAGCGTGGTGGCAAAATACTAAGTAACGGGTTGCTCGCGATAAATTGCCGACACTTTATGCTTCCCTTGCCTGGATACCAAAAGCGTACGGGATCGAAGCGATATGTGAAAACGTAGAGTAGGGCTCTGTGGTCTTAGAGAAGTTTTGCGGTTTGGTACTCTGCCCCTAGCACCTGCAGGAATTTATCTGCAGAAAGTATTAGCAAATCGGCTTGTCCCGGCATAAAAAGTAAATAGCGTTTTGAACCTGCCCTTACTTGTCGACGCAAAATAAAATCTTTTCGCGGATGAAACTTGTTAGAACAATGATCCCTCTTCACAACAGCGTACAGACATTCGGCCTACGGCTGTGTCTGGGTCCGGGGGAACAATATCTTGAAAACCTGGTGTCATGAAAACAATACGTAGTCGGTCACAAAGGCCCGCAGAAAGTACGTTCGGTAATCTTTTTTGTTCCCGCATGGAAAACCAAAGAGGACCTCGAGGACAATGAGAATAAATGACCAGTTTGGGTTTTCAAGCCTTTGTCCGCACGCACAAACATGTTTGAAAATAAGAAACTATCGTAGCTCCCAAAAGTTTTCTTTGTCACATTTTTTTAAATGTTTATGTCCCCTCCCATGCGCACTGGTGCTTTGCAGTAAAATGTGAGTAATTTTATCCGATTACGCTTTGGATGAAACATCCATTAAATACGCGGCTCATGGAATAAGACGACTGGGACGTGGCCACCCGGCGAACAATAAAATAGTGATGGGGACAGCTGTAATTTCCACACCTTTGACAACTAATTCACAGTGACTTTTAAGGGAAGGGCTAAAAGTACTGAGTTAGGCTGATACAGATAGAGGAAAGAATGTGCATCTGTAATCAAGTGGTGTAATACTCTAAACGTCAGCTTTGTTGGGGAAATTCGGACCGAATTAAAACAAATCGGCAAATTAGAGCGATCAACCCGTTACTTATGCGTAAATACAGCAAATGTCGCAGACTCGCATGTTTTATAACGTTTGTAGTTGTTCATGGAAATAACACAAGTATAATAATATTTTACACGTTTATGCTTCAGAAACTATGTATCAGAAAACTATTATAAGAGAAATGCCCGAGATGCGTGTTCTGCTTAATTGCATCGCTGTTAAAAAAACTGCTGCTTATTATGGCTGAAGTTAACGATGTCTTACTATTTGCACGGTATAACAAACCGCGCGAGATTGTAACGGTAAGCTACAGTACCTCGAGTGGACTGGGTTACAGATCCGTACCACAATTATGGATCAATACATAAAGCTTCGCTGAACATACAAACATCAGGCAATTAAAGAATTATTTGGCCCAGACAACGCGTGATGGGACCGTTGACAGTGCCAGCAGTGCACACAACGCAAATTTACCACGCTGAACTGAAACTGATCATCAAACGCTGGAACAAAGTAAAACTGAGCGGCTCTCGCCAGTCCTAACGGTTTTTTTCGTTCTGTCTTATCAACTGCAAAGTCTGCAATCTTTTTTCAGCGCGGTCTGTCGATCCGTGGGCTAATACTCATATTAAATCACCTATCTGCACATGCGCGCTTCTATATGACTTTGCACCATTTAAGTCTTCAGTTTTAGCAAAAGGTAAGCATGCACGTGAAATACTGAGGCAACAGAAAATCAATGTCGCAGTACAAGTACATCTCTGAAACAACTGGCGAAAGTATAAATGTCGCAAGCCCCCCATGAGGCCCGGTTATTCCTGTCGAGGATTTCTTTAGGACAGAAGTGCGGTTGCTGTCTAGCTAGCTCCTAGCGGACAAATGTGGCCCAAAAATGTGACGGAATTTATAACGTTTCGGTCAACGTTTTGGTAAAGAAGGATTTTTTATCCATTCCGTCCTACCAGCAACCGTGGCCGTTTCAGGTGTACGGCACCAACCCTTTTCACTCCACCAATGTTGTAGATCGAGCACTATTTTAGTCTCTGGCTTGCAAGTGTTAAGTCTATTGCAGATTTTGCACCACGACAAATTATCCGGTTGTAAGTCTCCTTGCAGCTGCGATGTAAAGGGTTTCGTCCTCCATTCCAAATATTTTTTGTACTCTTGCTCGTTACCGTCTAGGGAGAGCAGATATTCTGCCAGATGTCGCGGTGACTGAAACTCCATCACATCAATAAATGACTTCGGGGGAAAAATTGCCGCATAATCTGCTCCACCATAAACAATGGGAACCGTTCCTTGGTTTAGCGCCTGATGGATTTTCTCCGTAACGTAATCCTTGCAAATGCTGTAAGAGAAATCTAATATACTCCATAATTTTGACAAACCAGACCGATCAGAATTTTCTCCTGTTGGCACCACTACCACAATACTGTATGCCCACATCTTTTCCTGAAATAGGAAAAGGTATATGGTAGTTAAAGGCACATAAGAAAGAGAAACTTCAGGAACTATAGGGAATAGGTTTATCATGTAGGGGTAGAAAAGGAAATCCGACGTGGCTAGTGCGATATTTTGAGTGCATGAATTTGTGAACAACAACCGGGCGTTTTCGACAGTGCGTTGTCTATACTGCGCGTCCGCGATATAAACAATGAATTTTTACAATAGATTACCGAAGGTTTTCATCGGATGTTCGGCAGCCTTTTGAAAAACTGAACTGTGTGCACTTTGTGGCATCCCAAGTTTAAACGCTGTAGTCTCTCACAAAGCAGGCCGCATTCCGGACACGACGCTTCTATGACTGCAAAATCACTTCTATCAACCCGCTCCAGCACGAAAATTTTCACTTCGATTTCTCTTTAGGTACACAATCCCTGAGACCGCGAACGGTACCATACTGACCGAAAGATCTTTAAGCCGCATACTGGATTCTGCTGAATACGTTTTAACCATTATTTAGTTGCCGCGCTAAATTCTGACTACCTGGCACCTAGAAAACTACACCGGAGTCCGCCCATGACGAAATTCTTTAATAAGTTAAAAAGCACATCCCGTCTCCCACACGTACGGCTGCGCTCAAATCGGCTGACTGAACTTCCTTCTGACAAGGGAGCTTTTCCGGGCCCCAACTTCAGAAAAATCCGGAACTTTTCGTGTGAACACAGGACAATTAACTGAACATTGAAGAAATAGTTTAGGCTGCTGGAAGCAGTTGGGCCTCTGGGGGGCAGTTCCCGTAGACAATGCATGCTATCACACTGCTGTGCAACCATATGGCTTGCCAGTTTCGATACCTTCTGACCAGACACCGCTTAGCTTACCATATGCAATAAAAAAATTATGGATTGAACAATCAGAAACTGATAAATGGTGAGCTAAGTTAAGTGTCTGGTAAAAAAGGACTGAAATTGGCCATGTCGTCTGGTTGCACAGTATATATAGCGTTTAGCACACATTGTCTACGAGAATTAGCCCCAAGGGGCCCAACTGCTTCCTAGCAGCCATACCTACTTCCCAACAGCATCGCACAGTACATGTTCAGTTAGCTGTTCTGTGTCCGCTTAAAAAGTTTGTAATTTTTCTGAATTTGGGACCCAGAAAGCTTCCTTGTGAGGAAAGCTGAGAAAATGCACAGTATCGTACATGACGAACAGAAGTTACGTCTGGTAATAATTCACACACACACATAAATTTGATGATTGCGTGTACGACTATACATACATACCTACTTCTCATGAGGTCAAAAAGGGCCTACAACTGCGCCTATAGCGTCTATAATTTCTACACACTCCGAATAGAACAATACAGACTCTGTAACTTTAAGGTTAGGGACCCGCTGTTAATTTAAAAGTACTAACAGCCAGTATTATTTCTGATCTGAAATGTAACTCGAAATAGAATTATCAAACGCTGATGTGTAGAATACTGTAATTAAAGTGTTCATGACAGTACCGTTACGGCTGGCATGCTTCTCATTCAAGTACCTGTTCTCGAATGCCAAACAAAACTTGTATTTTGCTATAAGCTTGTAGCATTTCTCGGGTGTTTCCGTACTGCACTGGAGCGTCCCACATTTGCCGTAGACATCCACGCTGATAAACTGTTGAAGGTTTTCGAGGTACACGTCTCGGCGGCTAGGGACCATGTGACAGTTTGACATAAATGCTACCGCAAATTTGGTTTTCGACGGGACCAACTCGTCAATATCATTGCCATCGCTCGAAATATTGGGATGGAAATGCTGGAAATACGAATCGGTCACGACATCCAAGTCCAGTCGATACGTGAATGTCAAATTGAAAAAACCGTTTACAGCGTTCAGATTAATGAACGTGTGTACAGGGGATTCGAGACCGTAAAACAGATAATACTGTCTATTTAATCGATATTTGGGTAGATCTGACCAGTCCATGTCGCGAATATGGAAAATAACGGCATCACTGCTGAGGAGCATACTCCGGTTACTGGATACCCCACAGTTCGAAAACGGGCAATACTTCAAACTTGTGACCGCTTCCTGATACAATCGCAACGAGGGCGCGAACTCGTCACCGTAGAATGAGGTCCAAAACAGTATGTGATACTTCGGCTCCTCCAAGCGTGAAGCTCTCAAATCAGCTTTAGTTACTGACACGATGGTTGGAAATTGCGATTCCAGCACTATGGGAAATAAACACAGCAGGAGTTGCAACCACCCGATTATCACCAAAAGGCATAACACGAATCCAGTTCTTCTTTTAATTGTGTCTGTAAACAAAAGGAGAAGATTTCTCACCCGTCAAGCCCGTGAAAGAAAACGCGCTTTCCACAACTGCAATTCACTGTCAACGGCTTTCAAGCAAAAACCCATGTACAAATAAGATGTACTGATAAAAAACACGCTCAAGTTTAGGACTGCGATATTTGCTGTACAGAGCAAATAGTTGGTAGCACTTCAGTCTTTCGTGCTTGTAGACCGAACGAACTCTGAGCAGCCGATAAACCGCACAAAAAGACTAACACGATTTGAATTAAATTTTCAATCAATTTGAACAAAGCATCATGTTGAGACTGGTTTGTAACGAGAACACAGACCTTAAGGCCAGAGGCAGTGATGTAGGCAGCAGTTATGGTGGTCTTCTTCAAACCAACATATCTTGTTATTGGTTGCTATACTGCTTATTAAAATTTTTGTAATAACTAAAGGAATGGTTGTACTATAAATACTTCTAATCAAATCGCAATTAAGGTATTCGGGTATCACAAAAAAACTTTTTAAAAGTACGGTATGCATAAAAAATTTTAAATTCATTACAAAATCACCAAAAATTGATATGGTAGTACTGGTACAGGCAGATCGTTTCTAAAATAGTTTTCCTGATTCTGACCCAGAACGAGATTTTTGCACTTTAAAATACGCGTACAGTGGATTTTTGAATATTTCAACTGCTCATAACTTTTGTTATTACTGATGAATCCTGCTCATCACGTGTCAGAACGTGACAAATTTTATCCTCTTTCTTTTGATACCTCACAAGACAAGTTTTATGGTGTTTGAAGAGCACAGTAGAGCTAAGACTTTTTGAATAGGGCGATACAATGAATCTGTTTTTTTTGCTGCCGTTGGGTGAAAGGGGCAGACAGAGTACTGGTAATACAATAGAGCAACCATTTCTATACCGGATTCACATAACCAGATGAGCGATGAGTGTGCAAGGTGAAAGAAACCGTTGAAATTCGGAACCCACCAAAACTGCTGCTTACATCACTGCCTGTTCCCTTAAACCTGTAGAAATTTGGCAACGGCTGGAAATTCCCGCCGCGCGTAATAGCAACGCACCAACCGCTGCACATGCCGCGCCACTGCTTGAAAGAAAAAGCTGGAGACTGGAATAAGCTGTAATACTGACGCTAAAAAAATTTCGATATCGATATTTAATGTTAAAAAATTAAAAAATATATAATCAATACCAATGGCTAATGAAGCGGCGTTCTCTCGAAAGAGCCATTTCCCACCAGCCGCAGATTTTAAGACCCGCTCTGAATCACGCCGCCCCAGACGGAAAGTCTTCTAAAAGCTCTAAGAGTTTTACTTCTACAAGTTTTACAAGCATCTAATTGTTTCAGTTGTTCCATTCTAATACATTCCAGACGGAGAAAGTCGCTTCAGCTAGCGCAAACGCGCTAAAACACTGGAAGCGCGCAACGTTGGATACTTTTGTATTGGACCAACAGAGTCACATTTATGTTAACTATGGCATACAATTTGAAACGGCAGCATTCGGTACTGACATCCATCACAGACATCACAGACACGGCATTTTCCAGCTAATTCGATTAAAATAGGTACTCAGTCGAGATAACCTGCGTCCCCTGAAAGGGAAGGGCGTGGGAAGGGATATTTTCTACACTTAATAAACAACGTTAGAACAGCGCGTATTCGCGCGCCGACAGAAGGGACTTTCTAAAACGTCCCGGGGACAAAACGTCCTGCGACATCCGGTCCCGTGGACAA
>JAQGAU010000644.1:0-25336 GCA_034698045.1 Paramacrobiotus richtersi | reverse complement strand
GACGTGTACCGTCATCAGCGTTTAGCGATCCTGTGCAGTATCCACGCCCGGGAACAGGACAACCTGCACGCCTCCTTCTGCGTCATGCCCTGGATCTTGGTCATTGAGTTTTACGGGAAGAATGATCTAACATTAGGGGACTACCTGGAGACGTTCTGCTTCCGTGATGATGCACCGTGTCCCAATCAGCAGTGTCATCGGGGCGTTAAAGAGCATTGTCGACGGTTCGTCTGCAACGAGGCCGTCATCAGTGTAGTTCTGAAAGAGTTTGGTGACCCTGGAGGGGCCGGATTGAAACGGCTGGTAACCTGGACGTGGTGTACAATGCGCGGGTAAGGGGCTGCAGAGAAACGGTTTAACACGACCACAAGTGTGCATTATTGCTTGTATCGCGTAAGACATGCACCAGACTCTCTTTACAGTGATGTGGGTCCGGTCGTTCCGTTATCCACCAACAGCAGCGCCCTGTCCTTCGCCAAATACCTCGATCTCCGCTTCCAGGCCTCGGCCTACGTTAACGCCGCTTGCTCGTCCTGTCATCACTCGTTACACCGTGAGCACATTCAGTTCTTCGCGTTTGGTCGCACCGTGGCCGCCTTTAAGCTCAACGCCATTCAGGTGCGGGAGATTGCCGCGCCGCCGCCGGCGCAGTCTGCCCGACCGGCATGAGCTGATTGTTGAGATGATCAAGGTGGTGGCCGTCAAGGGGCATAATGTTTTTGCCACGGTGATTGAACTGCTCAGTGTCGATGTGGAGAAGATGGAGCACTTGCTGGCCGTGTGCCGTTCTGAGAAACAGCTGTTCAAGGTATGCGACCGATAGGAGGAATAACTGTGGGGAACATTTTTTGAGTCATTCACATTGCAACAGAAAATGCTTTATATTTTGAATGCTCATTCAGGCTTCTTTTTCTTCTATTAACAGTTGCTTTACTGTTTGTTTGCTGGTTCATTATGTTCGTTCGTACTTTTATCCATTAGATATTCTTTCAAAAATGCTTTATATACAAAAATGCTTTATATAATGCAGTTATATAATAATAATAAATTTAATATGCTCTGTAATAACAAATTTAAAATGCTTTATATACAAAAATGCTCTATCTGTTTTGCACTGTTTTCTGTGATTGTGGACCTTTCTTGTTCTGTTTCTTTTTATTTTCTCGCTTTTTCCCCATATGCTGGGCATATCTTCTTTCGGTTTCCTTCATTTGGTTAAATAATGAGTATGTTGTTAACATGGGTAATAACTCTTTCTAGGATCGATTGGAATGCTTGCAAGTTAAACTAGCCTCACCGTTACTAAAATTCCACACGGAACTGCAGAGAGAAGAGAAGGAACAGCAGCGGGATTTCGTCTGGGATATCATGGATATGCTGACGAATTTGCGACGGGAGGTGACGGAAACGGCCGCCCGGTGGAGTGGGGTGATGGCTGATGTCAAGAAAAAGCAGGAAAAGAAGGGTACGATGAAGGCCTTCCAGTCTACGCCCGAGTTTACCCGGGAAGATGTGGCCTTTTCCATACCACCTGTCATCATCGAGGAAAGTCCGGTAAGCAGTTTTTGTCCCGTTTGGCAGGTTTTTTACATTTTTAAGTTTTATTGTTGTGTACAAGTGTTTGTTATGTGTTGTTTGGTTGATATTGAGGAAGGACGCAAGTTTTCAACTGAAATTGGGGACAGCGAACAAAACGAGAGACACTGAAGCATTTCCAATGGAGAATCCGTCCGTGGTGCACCGGGAAATGGGCGGATTACATCACAGTGTCACATCGGTGGGAATTCATGCCATGGCCGGGGAAATGGCGCGCGACCATGTGGACAGCGGAATGGCGCGACTGGCGCCCATTAGACAGAGATCGACCGGTTATTCCGTCAATGCCGTTCCTATTCCATTGTACGTCTTGTTGAAACGATTTACTTGAACTTTTTTTTAACTTGACTTCTAGCTTTTTGCAGTTGTTTTTGTGACTTCTTGGTTTCGTCTTTTCTCTTTAGTTTTTGGTTTTATTTAATAGTTTCGTATATTTAATCGATACAAAAGCTTCTTTTATCTTTTGAGTTTGTATTAACTCAGCAACGAAAGAGATATAATATATTTTAAGTTTTTCGGGTTGCGAATTTTACTGTTAGTAACTCATAACTTCCGGAGTTACGCTTTTGTTAAGCTGATTAATCGGTATGCTTGTGAAAGTACATGTTTATGCTATTTTTTGGTTTCAAGCATAAATGTGGTACTGCTATGATGTAGTTGGTTTTTGTGTGTTAGTTTACTGTTAACCGGTTACGCTTTACAGTCCTCCGAATGAACATTATTTCGCGGGTGACAGCGACAACGTGCCGGTGATTGTTTATGACGACGAGATCAGTTCCATGATTGCCTATGTACTGAGTTCAACGGATTATGCCAATCAGCTAGCGGAACTGCGACGGACCAGTGCTAAAGAAATACGTCAGTCGTAAGTACAAACTTTGTGCAAAACGTTTAAGAAAAGTAACGGCATGTAAAACTGAAAATTATAGTTTTTCTCACTATCACCCACACAATTTTTATTTCAGTTCACACTGCTATTTAAAGTCCGCTTAATACTTATCGAAATTAGTACCTATGTACAGTTATTATCTTAATAAGTAGACTTATTTTACAAGTTTAGACGTAATATCGTTTGAAATTGGTTTTATTAAAACGACGGGTTTTATCCGCGTCTGTAGCTTCGATTTTGCATTGTAGACGCAACGTCAGTGGAGAACCGACTGTTAACACCAGTCGACGACAATCCCCTTCGTCCTTGGATGTGCCGTCCAGAATCGACGGTCCAGGAACGGCTTTGACAGTCGAACAGTCTGGATTATCATCCTACGACGATATGGAACAGGAAGTTGTCGGTAAGGGACAGACAGTTGAAGCGAGTGTATTTCATGCAAAAATTCCCGTAAACCCGTTCTGTGGCCAGGTTTGTTGTTCATTTTGTGGAATTCTCTATGGGATTTTTTATACACTTTATTAAGTTTTTTACTTTTTTAAGTAAATTCCACATTTTTTTCCAATTTGTTTCTGAAATTCGGTTTTATATGTTTGGATTTCTTGACGGATTTTGGTTGTTAGTTTACTTCATCCCTTTTTCGAGCTGTTTTTTTAAACATTCGATTAGTTATAGAGGTCTGATCATTTAGTTTAGCTGGGTGTATAATTTTTGGGTTTTGATGCAGTGGTTTTACTGCTTTTAGTACGTGATTTGTAACAGTCTCAGTGAGTTTTCTTGTTGATAGCCGCTACCGTTAAGCCGGCGAACAAAGCCGCTGTCAAAGGCGCCCCCACCAGCGATTACATTGAAATGCAGTTTGCCGATGTCAGTGCCAAGTTTTACTGCCGAGTGTACTTCCCGGAGGAGTTTCGCCAGTTGCGGGCGCTGGTGTTTCCCTATGGTGAAGATCGGTACGGTGATTGTGGTTAATCATATTTCACTCTTTCAGTGCAGTTGTATTCTATGGTGAATTGTGGTATAGGGTTGATTATAACAAAATCAGTTGATGTAAAAAAAGAATTAAAAAATGGCTGGTTATCATACTGTTTTTTTAATCTGTCTGTTCAGGTACATTCGTTCACTGGCGCGCTGTGTGGCCTGGAAAGCTAGCGGCGGTAAATCCGGTTCGACCTTCTCCAAAACGGCCGATGGACGTTTCGTCCTGAAGCAGATGTCGCGACTAGAAGCGCAGTCGTTCGTGGAGTTTGCGCCGCATTATTTCAACTATATGCGGCAGGCTGTTCGTGAAAAGGTGTAGTACGGTGGCCACTACGGTTTTCATGGTCTGAAGCAAAAACATTATGAAATTTGGTGATAATGTTCAATGCCTGGTCTTACTTGTGATGTCTGTGCTATCGTGATAGCTGTTCGGTTTTTCATTTTGCTGAAATATTTCTGAATTGTTTTCTTTTGTTTGTAGCGTCCCACGGTGTTGGCTAAAGTGGTGGGTGTCTATCGCATTGGATTCCGCAATTCCCAGACGGGCGCTGTCGCCAAACAAGATCTGCTGATTATGGAGAATTTGTTCTATGGGCGATCAGTGCAGCAGGTAAGCGATACCGAAAGTGCATTATTAACGGAATTACTGCTCGTAAAAAATATCTGGGTGATCGTACAAGGTTGAGTGTTTCTGGTATTGAGTTTGTTATTACGTTAGTACATAGTATAAAGGGATGAGATTATATTTTATTCGCAGATAACTTTTTATAGTAGCGGGTGACGTCAGCTGACATATGACTTGCTGACGCATTTTTTCTGTATTTTGGATTACCTTGTTTTAATAGATTGGCGTTACCAGCTGGACATTTCAAATGGTTGTTTTTCGAAAAAATATATTGTTACGATGAATTTAGGCAGTTTACGCTGTATACGAGGCGGTGACTAGTAACAATAATTATTATTGGTAAGAGTGACCAATGCGCCGCTACACTACGGTTTTCGCTGTTGCTACGTTAAGCGAGGACCGGTTCCATTCATTGTACGCTGAGCTTACAATAATTGTAATTATTAGTGATTTGGGTGATCACTGTTAGTTTATTTATCTATTCATTACTTTAACAGATGCATACATAATACAGATACAAATCCTTGTTCGCAAATGCTGCTTTAATAAATTTTGGCATTAACCTAGATATTATTCCCAGTGATAAATGGCGTTAATTATTAAAATTGCTAGTTTTTTTTCAAAATTATATGTATTTGTAGCTGTTCGTCGTACGTTGGTCGGTAGGCATTTTATGGCAGCTGTGCATTCCGGCCTGTACACTATACACTGTGCAATGCCGGTTATGTAAAATTATTCAAGGAATGGTGACGAATTTTACGAAAAACGGACCATTTTCAATTCTCACAGGTCTACGACCTGAAGGGCTCCCTCCGCAACCGTCTGGCCAGCACCGACGGTAAGACGGACGCCCCGTCCGCCGAGATGGTCCTGTTAGACGAGAACTTTCTAAAACGCATCTGTGACAATCCCTTGTACATTCGTCCCCATGCCAAGCAGTTTCTCCGCGCCGCTCTCCGTATTGACACCCAGTTTCTGGCCAGTCAGTACGTAATGGACTACTCGCTGTTGGTCGGAGTGGATGAGGATAATCAGGAGATTGTTGTGGGGATTATTGATTATGTGCGGACGTTTACATGGGATAAACGACTGGAGATGGTGGTCAAGTCGGCCGGGATACTGGGGGGCGGGACGGGGGTGGCCAAACTGCCGACTATCGTGTCGCCGGAAGTCTACAAGAGCCGGTTAGTGGATTTTTTTACATATTTTTTATTATATTTTTTTGTACGATTGTCACGATTATATTTTTTTACATATATTTTTTTATTTATTTTTTTTTATACGATTGTTACGATTATATTTTTGTGCATATTTTTTTGATATTTATTTTTTATTATATTTTTTTGTCCGATTGTCTCCGTGTTTTGTGTATATGCTTTTACATTTGGTTGGTTAGTTTCGTGTTTTTTTATTTACTTTAGTTTTTGTTTCGTCTGAATTGTTTTCATTTTGATATGCGTTTTCTGTGTTGATTGTACAGTTCAATTTCCATTTGTCTACATTATTAAGTTTATTATATTCTCTCTTTATCCAGTTAGTTTAAGTCTTAATAATCTGGTCTTTGATTGCAGAACTTCTATCTAGTAAAACCAGTTTTCCCGTGAATTTCTCTTCCGACTTTTATGTTACTTTAATGAAGCTTTTATTGTGATAAAATTATGTTTTCTTAACACTATGACTGACGAGAAAAATTACATAAAAATAAAATTAAATAAATTAAAAAAACCAAAAAAAATTAATTTTATTTTGTTACATTACGGTATTATTTGCAGATTTGTGGAGGCGATGGATGGGTATTTCCTGTCCGTGCCCGATCAGTGGTATGGGTTGGCTCGATATCTGCCCGGAACGTGAAAATGTCTGTTTTGTACTTTTTTGCTGTGATTTACTTTGATTACTGTCCTTTTACTGAACTGTGATTTGAGATTATAGCGTTTTCTAATATTTCTCATTGCGATGTGATGGTTGTCAATGGCACAACTGGTCTGTACGGTGTATGTTAGCGGTTTATCGGTGTTTGAATAAAAGTGAATGATTACTACCAAAACGAAATTTAATTGCATATTTTTCGCAAAAGGGAACTTTTTGAGAGGCGCGGAGCTGGAGTCGGGCCTAGATGGACGACATTTCCACCGGAAGAAATGGTTGACAATCGAAAGACGGAAGTAGTACTTTGCAGAAGGTTATACAAAGAGTTTAGACCCAATTACAAATTTTTTATCAGTTTCTGAAAAGATCCAGGACATCGTAAGAGACCTGGAAGGTGTCGACAGCAAATAATGGAATTCAAAACACGATTCAGTTACCAACCATAAAAATCCAACCATTACTGGCAGCTCGTTTAGCCAGGTTCGTGGGCACACATGCTTACTTTATGTGAATGTGAGCAAAACTTTTTATGCTGCCTGGTCTAACTGCGGCTATCGGATCGTTACTAACTTTAAAATTAATAGTGGACCGGAAAAGCGCTATAAAAGATAGTAGTGATAGTGATACGGTTGGCACTGTTGTGAAAATTGCTGTCGGCTATAATTACATCAAAAGAGATATTTGCGCATGAACTTTTTTTAACCGAAATTTTTATCCGCTATTGTCTGTTAAGAAGTTCCTTCCTCCAGAAATTCCTTCCTCCTTTCGTCCCGGAGAATTTCCTTCCTTCGGTATTTCCTTCCGCCTTTCGTACCTGGCCGCTCGTTTCCTGAACCAACAACCGACCGCCCGGGACGTCAGGTTTAGAAGCTCTCGCCTCACAAATCGAACAAGCGACCGCTACCAGTACTCGTACTACTGTACTAGTAAAATGTTTGCCTTCCACTTCTTCCTGAATCCTGATTTTTACTTTTTCTCGAAGCGAGTTGTAGAGCTTGATTTTTACATCGGCAATTACAAATCTCGTGCAGAAGCGACAGTTTCCTTCGGAGAACCTTTATCTGGGACGATTCGATCCCGCGGGAGCCCAGAACGGAAGAAATCGGTACGTGATATGCTACTGGCTGCTGTGTTTATTGCTGTACCATAGTATGACACGCGTAAACTTCCTGCTTTCATTTCACAGACAGTATCTATTAGTTTTTAAATTTAGAAGCAACTTCTTCCCCGTAAATTAGTTCTGATCCTTTTTGCGAAGCCAGTGTTGAAGTTTAATTTTTACATCAGCAGTTACAAATCTTGTGCCAAACAGGTATTTTCCTGCGGAGAACCCTTATTTGGAACGACTCGAGTCAGTCGATCACAGTGTTAGACAGTTACCAGTTTCCGTATATAGGTCTTTCCACGTTGTTTCTTTATTTGTTGTTGAAGCTTAAATCTCTTGTGCACGTTTATGAATTGTGATAGGGTTAAACGTGGTTCCTGAATTCTGCTATGGCCATGCCTGATGGTGTATCGCGACTGCTCTTTGGGGGCCGCGTCCGACGCAAGAATGCCGTATCTGTCCGCGGAAGCGATGGCTTATTCCACTACGGATGGCTTATTCACAAGGAAGTAGACGGGTGGCTGATCGATTTCAAGTACGGGCCAGATCGGATGCGCATCATGCCGTTTGGCAGTGTATTCCGCTTGACAGGTGTATTCAATGACCGCAGTAAGTTGACATGCTGGATCGAAACGGTACTCAAGGAGAATGATCGCGTGGAGGTGCTGCTGCAGTCCCGATCCGGTGAGCCGTGGAAGTGGTGCCCTGGAACACTGCTCGCAGCGGATTTTCAAAAGGGATCTTTCGGCCATGTTAGCGTGTCACTACCGACAGACCGGACAGCTGTCGTTGTCGTTCCGGGCCAGCAAATTCGACGACCATCAAACGACGCAGAACTGGAGCACTTGCTGATCAACAGCACCGATCCGGTCAACTTGGTTGTGCATTACCCACTGCCACTCGACTTCCCCATGAACCATTTGCCCAAACCGATATTGGCGGAGATTTTTGACTGTACCTTTACTGACCAGCAGACCCGGATGCGCCGTGTGTGCTCGCTGTGGAATGACATTATAGTGGCGAGCGGCGGATCAATTGTCAATCTGCACGACCTGAGGTACCGTAATCCTCCGTACTGGCACAGTCTGTGGAACGCTAAGACAAGGATCGTTGTTGTGGATGCATCGGGATATCACTACAACGCGGCATCGGGTTTTTTTCTTGTCAAGAATCTAGCCAGTCTGATCAAGCAAGTAACGGATGAGTATGGATTCCCTCGGCTCGTCGGCGTTGGACTGCGCGGAATGTTTATCTCGGAGAAAGATTCCGGGCGTTTCTGCGAAAAACTCACGAGTCTGAGGGATGCACTGGGTTTCTTTGGGTCGGCGTGCAGTTTTATCAAGTTATTGGACCCTGTGTTCAACTGCTTCCGCTCTGGCCCCTGTCAGCTGCAGTATGAGTTGACGGTGTCCAGCAAGTGGACAGATGCGAGCGAAATGGGCGGTTTTGAACGATTCTTTGCATCGTTTTCCGTCCGATACAACACCGATACCACCGATGAGATATTAGAGGCTTGGATCCGTGGCCCAACTGCAGCTAATTCCATGGTGAGGTGCAGCGGAAAAGTAAGATTTAAAATTTTAATTAAAAAAAAAACAGAAAACTTGTAAAAACGTTTTTTCACTATAAGAAGGATTTTGCGCAAAGTTTCAGAGCTGCAAGGGTGACATCATCCAGAAGTTTTACCGCTTTCGATCGTTGACTTTATTTCAAGATGCAAAAAGTTTAACAGAAGCGGGATGTTTTTAGTCATGCAGTTTTATTTATAATATGTATATGTAGCAACTACGTATAGCTTCATTAAGTTGGTTGGTCGTGAGTACTGTCGATCTTCTGGTTATCCGTTCGTTCTGATTATCAAGGCATTTTTTGCAGGCCGTCCATGTCCCAGTCGGTGATCGTCCGGGAGCCGTGAATGTGAAGCACTCTGGAATGCCTTTCCCTTCTCCTGTCAACACCGGCAGTGCCGTCGGCATTCGCGGAGACGATGGGCTGTTGCTCTATGCACGGGTAATTGCAAAGGTTAACAACGGTCTACTCCTCGACTTTCGCAACGGAAAACCGTTCACTTTCGTCCCATTTGGCAACGTCTACTACTACCCGTCGTCCAGCTCTGAATTAGATCTCTCTGGCAAACCCGTTGAAGTGCTGCTGCGACTGGAACCTGGCGAGCCGTGGAAATGGTACTCGGCAGAGCGTATTTCTGCCTACCCTCCTGGGGATCGTGTTGCTGATTATTTTTCACTGGAATTTGTCAAAGTGTCGCTAGCCGACGGCACCACCGTCACAGCGATGGCTCCGCGGAAACAAGTTCGTTTGGCCTATGATGCGGTGGAACTGGAGAAGCACCTGTTGAACAACGGCGATCATGTTCACGCTGAAGTACACCGTCGGCTTGACTGGGAGATGAAAGTTAGCGAGCTGTCGTTGATTGTTTTAAAGCAGGTGTTGGACTGTCTGGATACTGGTACATTTTTCAAGGTGCGAGCAGTGTGCAAAAAATGGGATCAAATCGTTGAAACTGCCACCTTTGATACCATTCACCTGCTGGATAGCGTGCACAGCAGTGTGGCCTGCCTTAGTAACGTGTGGAGCAAGGAGGTTAGCACGGTAATCATCGAGAGCATGGGAGAAGATTTCTCATCCGCTTGTCATCTTCTCGGTCATTATGTACGTCAGAAAGGATGCGTTCCGCTGACGGCATTGGTGCTCGTGGGATTCATCGATCTCCTTGTCACTTACGCATACGGCAGCGGTTTTAGCGTTGATCTGTCTGTTCTACAATCTGTGTGTCAGTGCTTGATCTTTCGCCACGCAGACGTTGATTTCCGGGTTAACTTTGACAACCATATGCCGCAAGGACACGTCCTAGAACTCCTGTCTGGACGGATTGATCTGACCAAACCGGACTGTGCTGCGGACTTGGGCACAATGATCGGTGAAAATGTGGAGAAGTGTCAAGGCCAGTTGGATCAGATTCGAGCCTACTTTTCTCTGCCAACCCGTTCGCTGGAATGTGTGGATTATGTGCTCGAGGTGGGGCAGCGACAAGTTTCACTGGATTGATCATTCTGCATGTAAATAACTCGGCGTGTCTTTTCCTCTGTAGCTTCTCAACGATGTGGACAAAGCCATGTATAGGACCGCTGATGACCGCAAAAAGCAGTGTTCCGTCAAATATCTGCTTGCTGGACAGCCGGAAAAATTGAACGGACTTGCTGTAGCCGCAGTTGGACATGCAATCAAACGTTTCACGGCACAGTGAGGTAATGTGGCGGTTTCTTCAACTTGCTCGGGTCCGCTTCGGTCCAGGCTGTTTTCAGTTGTTCTAACCATATCCCAGAACTTTAACTGTCGTGCGTTTTTCTCTGTAGGTTTGTCGCTCTGCCACTGGCATTCAGGTGGGCAACCGCCATGGTTAGTCCTCGATGAGTCGTTTGCGGTCGATAACCCTGGAGATGGGCACGTTTACAGTCCGTGATATGAAACTGCCAAGTTTTTTTTTCTGACATTTCTCTGTTTGGCCATTAATCAGTGATTTTTTGGAATGTTTAATGGTGTTTTGCACGTGTGAATGGCTATCCTTTCCCGGTTTTTTTGGGGTTCGAATACTCACATTTGATGCTTTCAGGGAGAGGATTATAATGTTTTGCCTAAAGTAGGTCGGTTAGGAAATTAACAGTTACTTTCGGTGTGATAATTTTGCTGTTCCATAATAAATCAAATGAAGTTTATCACGCGATTTCCACTTCCGGTGTGCAGTTCCGGTGTGCAGTTCGAATGATACCTGTTCCGGTGTTGCAGCGCCACGTACACGGTAGAGATCACGAAAACGAACTATTTCATGTATGAAAAATTAAATTTTATTTTTTTTTTCCATACTCTCGTGTAGTTTCGTGTGTGGCTGTATTTAATAAAGGAAGTACAAAGACTGTTAAATTTTGATTTGTAATAAAACCGTGCAAAAATTATAATGCCAACCGCTTCCAGGCGCGGGTTACATCCAGATTTATTGCGCAATCGGTCTTGACTGCAGCGTCTTTCCGACTCTTTCGAATTTCACAAATAATTATTTATTTTGTTTTACTTTTATTGTTTACCAGTTGGCTTTACGCCAAAATACAAGTGTTGGTATCTACAGTGATTCTTCAAATGAGTGTACAGTTTTCTTTCTGAGTTGTGAGTGGGTTATTTATCAAAAGTAGTCAGTCGATATACGGACATACGGATATCGATATACGGATACGGATATCGATATACGGATATTGACAGTCAGCTGCAGTGCCAGCAATGGATTCTGACTCGGAGATCGCTTCGGAGGCCAGCGACATTGTCGACCTCAGCGGGGACGATCCGTCCGAAATTGACGGACAAGAGGATGTGGAAGACGTAGGAACCGATGAAGACCAGCCCTTGAAACACTTTACACACGACGCACATGGCAAAGGGGAGGCCAGTAAAGGGAAAGCCGTGCGCAGCCAACTAGGTATGTGAGTTTCTCGGGTTCTTCGAAGAGTTCCACGGGTTTTTGATCGGTTTCTCCTTCTTTCCGTTCGAGAACTTCGTCGACCGGTCCTGCCAACGCATAAACTCGATGAAATACGTGACTGGTCCAGTTTTGCAGGTTTTTGGGATGGTTTACTGGAGAGTCGCATCAAACTGCAGAAACCCTTGTCGACATGCAACACTCTCCCACAGACGAATAATTTGCAGGATTTTCTCAAATCTGCTGACAAAACAACGAAAAGCCATGTTAAAAACGGTAAGGGATTGGTATCTACTCGTAAATTTAGCCGTTTCGTGAATTTGTTGATTTTGCTGTGTTTTAAGTTTTCTTGACGTGCTTGTGTTGTTTGTTACCAGTGCAATTGGATTTGGGACAGCTTTTGAAGGAACTAGTGGAACTGCAGCAGGACATGTTGGAGAGGAATCCTGTGTTCTCTAGCCAGGGTGCTGAAGATGATGAAAAGTGAGTGCGTTTTTTGACTCAAATTAACGAAATTCCAAGTTTGAGACCCTTAAAATGTCGCTTTTTTAAATTTTTGGAAACGCTTCGTTTAGAATGAAGGTGGAAAACTTTGCACTTATTGAACCGTTGAGGCATTAGATAGTTTCCATAATCTGCAAAAGTGCAGTAAAATTTATATTTCGGTGTCTTGGAGTGTCACTTTATCGCCTGTCCGAATTGGGAAAAAATTGATTGAATTTATAATGTATTTATTTATTTTTTATATTTTAAAAAGCTGTTCGTAAATTTAATTTTTGGAAATTTCTGTGTTTTTTAATACAACGTATGAGCAGTGATTTTTTTCGCGTTTTGGTTTGTGTTTTTTTTATGGAGAATTTTTTTGATGTTTTAATTTTTTTTTAATATTACTGGTGTTGATTACAGAATGGAAATGGATCAGGAATTCTCCTCGGCTCTCCTTCATCCCGTTGATCACTTGGATGTTGTAGACAAAGGCCTGGCGCAACGGCATGAAAAGTTTAGGAGATTCAGGTAATTTTTGTGGTAAAAGTTTGGCGAAATTGTAATTTTTTTTGCTGTATATTTTGAATTTTTGTAGAAATTCCACCCTTGAACACTGGCACAGTAAAACTCAACAGTTTTCGGTGGGAGGTAAACGTGGATTTGCCGCGTTTGAGCAGTCACCGGTGAAACAGATCGAACAGGTGAGAGTATAAAGAAATCCAAAAAAGGACCTATTTATATGTTTTTATATATAATTTGTTTATTTTAATATGAACAAGTAATATATTCTATTCAATTTAGATAATTTCGTGGCAGACTAAATTACAGTCGAATTCATAGTGGCCTCAACTTCGAAGTTCAGTTTTTTTTAAAAAAAAATGAGTATTTGCATTTCGCCTTAAAGGAAATGAGAGAATTAGGACCATGCGAAACACACACCATCTGAGATTGTCAATAACTGCATAAACGAGTAATTCTTGTTAAATTGCTGGCAATATAATTTTGAAAAAGTTGTCACGTTCTAACTCATTTTTAAGTACAGTTAATCGAACTTCTTCAGACTTCTTCCGCTGATGATTTGTAGGACTAACGAAGTTTTTTGTAGGTTATGGGCGATAGGAATCGCCTTGTTCAGCGGACAAAAGTTCGAAGATCGACGTATGACATACTGGGATCCGCAGGAGTAAACCAAGATACTGAGGTAAATATAATGTGGCAGCATATGCCTGGTATCGGGAATTTTATCGAATCACGTATCTTTCAGGTCGCCTCGAAAAATCAACCAGAAAATCAGGAAATTTTTGACGATGATGATTTCTACCACGTATTATTGCGGGAACTGATTGAACGGAAAACCGCTTCCACCAGCGACGATCCGTTGGAACTGACAAAGTGAATGATTAAAAATCTGGGGAATCGGGTTGTTTGAATTGCTTAGCATGCGCCGGTTACTCGCATCGTTATTTTTTGTTATTATTATTATTTCCTTAAATTTTTATTATTTTTACTTGGCACTCGCGTTATTGTTATTTTTACTGGATAATTTCCGTTGTGTTATACACCATGTTGTATGACTATTTTTTTGCGAACAGGTTGTTAGAATTTGGTGACCTTGCTAATATTTTCTGGTTATTTTGTCGAAATGTTAGTTTTTCGTTGCTTTTGCTTATTTTTCCTCATTTGTAGGGATTATCGTTTTCATTATGATTTGGGTGATTTTTATTTACGTTCACCATCATTGTATTGCAGGCAGCAAGTGCAACTGGCACAGCTGCGTAAACGCACCAAAAAAGCCGTGGACTCGAAAGCGTCACGTGACCGGAAGTTGAAGACGGACCCGCATCCCAAGCTGGTCAACTTTATGGCGCCGCAGCCGGTGTGCGGCGTCACTGAACCGGCTCGGTAGGCACATGAACCCTTATTATCCTTGTTTCTTGATCAGCGAACGACCTGTGATTGTTCTGCAGGAATGACCTTTTCAAATCGTTGTTTGGGAAGTTGTTGAGCGGTACGCCTGCAGCGACAATAGGGAATGATGATGCGAGGGAGAAAACCAAGGGATTTACACTTTTGCGGGCGTAATACTGTGTTCAGTTGGGAAATGTTGTGTTAATTTGCGTAAATGGAGTCTTTGTCGTAAATGCGCTGTTTGTCTTATGATGTCGAAGATGAAGACATTGGGTCATGAATACACGATATAAAGAGCTCCGGGATTTTTTTAATTCTGTTTGAAGCATTTATTTACAACCACATCTAGCTCTGTTTTGATTTTACGACTGTTATTAAGGTTTTTTTATAATGGATATTCTAAGAAAATAATAAGTGGAAACAAAACTGCTCTCGAAAGCAATACGCAAAAATATCAGTAACTGCTTGCTTTCCCGGCAAACGTTCTACAAAATAGCAGTATTTTTTAATTTCTTCACGACATTAGGTCGCAACAGCGGTAGCGAATATTTTCGATGATTTTTATGTCGAATATTTAGTTATTTGCGGACGAAAGCCTCTGGTAGCAGAGAATGAGAGGCAGTTACCTGGGTTTTCCGTTGCTACTCGTTTTCCGTTTATCGTAGGCGGAACGAGCTGCAAAGTGCAAATGATTTGTGTGTGTTCTCTTTTTTTGGTTAATGCATTGTTGGCGGAATGTTTACCTTTCCGTCGTGTTAAACCAAGCGTCTCACGGGTCGGTGTGAAGTACGAGCTGTTCCGATTTGGGTTGTGAGAGGGTCTGAAGGGAGAGGTATGTGTGGAACATGCGGACGGTAGAAAAAACGGCAGAGCAAACAAAGTTGTAAAGCCCCGATGTTTCTTATCGTCAACGAAGTGCTGATCCAGTGGATTCTTCTGCGCATCGGCCCATCGGAACCTTGACATCGCTCGTTCGAAGTTGTATCGACGCAGGCTGGTTTACTACCGAGTGGCATGTTGTAGGACAGAAAAAGTGGATATTTTCTAAAACAGTCAATTTTTCTTTGTTTTGGATCCGTTGTCTGCTGAATCCCATTGCAAACAGGTATGGATGAATTTCCAGTGTAAAAAAACTTTAGAAAACAAGAATGTCTTCTGCGCTGAAGTCCTACAGAAGAAATTATATGTGATTGAACGAATTATTGATCCTCCGTGGGACCGTGCTGAATGAAATGTTCTTTGATAAAAATTAAAAAACCCTTTCTTTTGTAACAAAAGAAGTTTTGTTAGTTTGTACTTCAGCACTTTGCCATTTTCCGAAGAATTCAAGTTTTCGATGATTTTTTGATGATTTTTTGGCGATTTCGCTGAATTTTCGATGATTTTCGAAGAATTTCTAGCGTAATTTCATTATTTAGTCCCCAAATTTGATGGACTCGATTGATTGTCTGTGTTTGGATTGTTGACGGAGACAAGATCTGACGCACTGTGTTTGCTGTCGTCTGGATCGTTTGTTGATAACGGACACGATGCCTCTCTCATCGGACAAGTCCCTATCGGCCTACACAACCCCGGTGAGTGTCGCCCGCTTCCTGCAGGCGACCAAGGAGGACCAGGAGGGGCTGGTGAATGGGCGCGGACCGTCCTCCATGGGACATGTGGGATTTGCGGATTTGATGCCGGCGTGTCGGGCGCACATCCATTGCACCGAGGAGGTAGGCTAGTTTCGTCTGGAATTTGCTACAAAATTTGGTTTTCATGATTCTGCGTGGTTTTCTGACTGGTTTTGTGCGGGTGCATGTCTGGCTGATTTTTTGGGATTTTTTTTATTTTTTGGATGTTTTTTTTCTCACGGTGATTTTTGGGATTTTTTTTTGTAATTTTTGGGATATTATTATTACACTATTTTTTTAAAATTGCATTGTCCTTTAACCCTACCTTTTTTATTAATCGAAGAAATATAGCTTACAATTAAAAAAGTATTCATTAATGTAGGAAGTTTTCTAATTCTACATTCTCGTGAATTTCGCTTTCAGAAATTTTATTTATATAAATTTGCAGAGATTGTATTGTTTACGAGATCGGTAGCTTTCTGGTCGGAAATGTTGCAGTGTTTTGTTGCAGTCGATTTCCTGACATTTTGATATGTTTTTATGAATATTTCGAATATTTTTGGTTGATCTGTAATTGAGTTGTTCGTGTATTTATTGCATTAAAATGCTCTTGGAGATTGTCGCAGTGAAGAGTTGATCCGGCCTGAACTTGGTCCGCGGCGTGACTAATTTAAGCGGAACTGCATACCACGCATGATGTACTGATTACATTTACTTGTTTTCAGGCATTTTTCACCACTGAAGAATTGCGGTCTTGCGTTACTAATTGTGCTGGTTTTTCTGTGCCGTTTCGTGTGTTTCTGAGGCTCTTTTGCCCGGTTTATCGCATCTGTGTCACATCGGATTTATGGGGAAATGTGATAGCATAATTTACATAAAATAATTATTTGTTGGAATATTTTATAGAAAAGCTGTAGGTTTAAAAAATTCCTCATTTTAATGCAGCAAAAATTGAAATTCTTTTGCATACCAAGTTTGATATTGCTGCCGGTTACATTCAGTTATGACGACTACTACCGTTTTGTATATCAGAAGCCTTTACACAACGATTTCACCAGTACCATCAGAAATGTATTCCCAAGTGCAAATGGCGGTATCGTGGCCTGTGTTTAGTGTAAAAATATTTTCAGAAAAGGGAAAAATTAAAAAGTGTATATATCTTGATTTTTAGCTAAAGATTTTTAGCTGCAAGTTTTCTGCCATTACATTTCGAGGAAAGCTGACAGAATAAACCGGAAAATTTCTTGAAGAAGATATAACAAAAAAGATAAATAAACAAGCGGATTTTTGAATAGAAATGAGATGAAGTACGTAATGTGACGATAAATCTGCCAGCAATAATTTTTAAAAAAATCCGGAACGCCTGCATAAAAGCTGTGTAGTCACAGGGTATGCACGGTAGCTATACAGAACGGATGGAGAATGTGATTTACAGTAATGTCGGCGACTGTCATTCCCCGGCAAAACACGCAGACATTCCGCCCACTGATTAACCCCGAACATTTCTCCCATTAATTGCGTCCCCAATCCGCGATAAAATCCAATAACGAACCAGCGACATATGTCGGACCCAGAATAAAACTCCCCGTTTGTCACACGATCGATGCAAGAGCTGACGTAGTACCGGAAGTTACCATCTGTATATGTTAGTCCCGAACAAAATCGATAATGAGCACCTTGGGTGCTACCGTGTGCTGACAGCAGCCTAGGCGAATGAGTCATTAAATTTAAAATACACGCATATATATGTGTGTGCTATGTGCGGTGAAGGGAAAAGTTGAATGGCGAGATCGATTGAAGAGAGCGCGGTGCGAAGGCAGATTATACAACACAGCAGTATAAAGCTATACAACCCGCCAATCGGTCTTGTTTCCTACCTCAAATATATTTTTACTATCGCATAACTGTGTGGTGAAGGTTTTCCGGTTGGTTTGTCCGCGATAATGTGCAGTGCTTTTTTTTTATAATTTCTTTTTGATTTGGGATTGATATTGGGGGAATGGGTGGTTTTTGAGGGATTTTACCGGTGTAAATATGTCGTGTACGGCGCGGAAACAGTCGGTATGTGTTGTTTTGATTTATTTACGGTTTATTGTGAATATGGTTGTGTTTGGTTGTGTATGATGGGGCACATGAATAATATGCCACTTTTGTGTCAAACCTGGTGGACTGTGAATGGTGAACTTTAAACTGCTCTGTGTGATAAGGAATTGGCGCATCGGTGGTTGTGTCGTAAGGATTATGAAACATTCACTGCGAGAGGAAATATGTTATTCAAACTGTTCAGAAAAATTTGATAATTATATTGATATGGTTTTCTTTCGCTTTATCAGTGTGATTCCTTTATCAAATTACACTTAGCATTTTTTAAAATTTATTTTACGAGGAGTCTGGTAATTTTGGAGAGCAGTTATGTATGCTTTAATGTTTTTGAATTTTTTTTCATCAAAATCGACATTTGTTTGTACGTTTATATACGCGTGTTTTATCTGCTGCTTTACAGTCAGTATTGTTGAATTTACTATGTTTCTAATGCTTAGTCAAGTATTATTTTTATTTGCCAAACGAGTGGAAATTTTGTTGTAGCAATTATAGTGCGAAGCTTTTATGGCATGTAGATTTCGCAGTAAACATTAATTTTGTTGATGCACGTTTTTTTATGACTTGCATATTTGATTGTTTACCGTCTCCGCCAGCGATATGTGATTGTCATCAAAATTGTTGATGGAAATCTTTCATGACCATCAGTCTACTTGTCATGCAGAGATTCTTGCGTTCATTTACATTTTTACCATTTTATTTATGATTCGAAGTCTTGAAATAAACATAAAATTGTATTATTGTGAAATATTTTATTATTTTAAAAATTTTTAATTATGTTGTTGATTTATATTATTTGCTTATTAATAATGATATATTATTAATGAATTAGAATTATATTGCTGAAAATCTGTGTACAGTCTTATGCAGTCAGAAATGCAAAACGTTTAAATTTTTGGTGTTGTGAGAATGGCTGGGTGAATACGGTTTCAAGAGTTTTCAGGTTAATCGACAACGAAATGAGATTTATCGGTCGTGTACAACCGTTTTTTTCTAATCCGTTTTTACTGCCAGTTGTTAGTCATTAAGTTAAGTGAGACAAATGAAGGATGCATCCATGTTATTTGACGTGGTGTTGACCGATGCTGATCGGCTACGAAAACATTACACTGACGCCTGACATGAATAAGATATTATGCGTAGCATTTTTTATGATTTGGCATTTTTTTTATAACAGAAATGGTATCGAAACAAAGAAAAAGAAGTCATTATTTGCCTTATGTTTTCCAACTTGCCAGTCAAAAAAATTTCCATTTTCAATGGATAACTTGTTTAAATGTGATTATTATCAACTCGAATTATTTTGTGTGCGAAGCAAAAAAGACATTAATTCGGTGATGGAAATAATAGTCAAATAATAATAATAGTTGAATTAATAATAATTCTGTAATCCACTATCTAAGCAGTCTTGTACTTATGAGAACATATTACGAAATAAAAAGTGGTGGAAAAAATTGAAAATAAAATTCCCGATTTTTTCGCGCTGGCTTTATTTTGTTTCAATTATTATTTCGATATTTTTTTTAATTAAAATATTAATGAAATTTGTGAGCTAGGGCCTGGTGAAATTCAGCACGGTCAAAATGATGAGACGCACTCTTGTGTACATATTTACAGTTTGTCTAACTTCTGCCTGTTTGTTTGTTCGAGATATTGCTTATCTTTTTAGTACACGAAAAGCGATAAAAATTTAAAATTGTCTTGATTCAGAGTGGGCGATATCGAAGCCTTTTAAAGGCGTTAATAGATTTCGTCAAAATTTTAACAGCCAGGGTATCTGCGGAATTCGATACGGGACATGCAAATGATGTTATTTGTGAATTTTAAATGCATTTCGCTGAACCGTCTGCGTCAAGGTTGCAGCAGTAACGGTTGATTTTCCGCTGTAAATTTGAAATTATTTTTGTTCGATATTATTTGTAATGGATGCACGACAGAAACGGCGGTCGGGTCATTTTTCCATGTATGGTCAGCTGCCGTTGGATTGGACTAAATCGCAGAATTTTATGGATAATTTGCGCGGGAGTTCGTCGTCAAAAGCACCTGTGAGATATTATGTTTAATATAGTGCAAATTATGCGTTTTTCGTGAACCCAAATTACTGATAAATATTAATTTATTAAATTTTTTTGAATTGTTTTGTGTTTGATTTTTCGAATTGATTTTTAGTATACATTTTTTGTTCCTTATTTTTAATTAAATATCCAGATTATTATTTTTTGTTGTGTGAAATTTTTTTTAAATCTTATAAAAAATTTCTGCAATTATTTTCTGATTTTTAACGCTGACGCTTACGAAACCAAACGCCACACGCAGCGGTAAAAAAACGGCTAATTGTGGCTTGCACTTTTGCATTTGACGGTGTGAAGCAAGCGGTCATTATGCATTTGTTGTACGTGCGCAGTAATAATACACTCGAAAATTGCATTTAAAACATGCAGCGTGTTCGTGAGCGATAATCACCATGTGTCAGCGATTGGGTCTTTAGCCCAAGTTCACGTCGTGTCAACTAGCGAACCAAACGGCGAATAATGCCATATTTAGACAGTAATTTTTGCTGATTGTTCACTTTTGGGGATACCTAGTCAAGTGTTAATTTTACTTTTTATTTAATGAAATTTTCGCCTTATTTTTGGTCTTTGCTGTTCATTGGTCGTGGTCAGTTTTCCCACTTTATCCAAGATTTAAAAGTGCATTAAAAGGCAGCGGAAATGCAGAAAAATTCGTTTTCGATCTTTATTTACTTTCTTCAAGATGATAATAATTGTATATATGAATATTTTGATCCTGTGTTAAAAATTTTAAACATTAATAATTACTTTATTAATTTAGGTATTTTTTATATTACCTAAAAATGTTAATAAACATCCGATTAAAACGAAAGATTTTAAATGTGAGAATAACAAGCGAAAATTAAATAATTGAAAGTTAGTTTTTACATGAAGGAAAACATTACATGTCGCCAATTCTAAACGAGATAATCCAATTTTACTAAATGGAACCATCGGACACACGTTCAAATTTTTGGTTTATTAGATTGTTCAACTTTTTGCGTAACGCAGCTCCGACTAAAAGGTTTACAATCAATATTCCAGTGCCATTTATCGACAAATAACAGTCAATGAATGTTTTGATTCTTTTCTCGTCTTGGGCTGAAATGGTCGCGACGCTGTCAACGATCAGCGGAAAAATGTCTTGCAGTGCACTTGAAAAGCTCAAGTGTGATAATGGCCGGATAATAAATGGTTATTACGGGACACGGTGATCTGGTTTTTATCCCCTGCAGTTGTAGCTGATTTCTGGGGAAAACGGTTTATCGATATTTCAGTCATCGGTAATGGGTTTGCTTTTGGCCGATGCCGGGGTCAGTTTGAATGGCAGGGTTATGAATAACAGAAATTAAATGGGAAATTTTCCCGCTATCTTGATCCCAAAAATGCCGGTATAATTGGCGCAAATTATTCCGCTTTTCAGATTTTTGACAGAGATATCGCTCGGTGACAGCGGTGCCGGTTCATATATTTTCAAAGCGATAAATTTTATATTTGCATTGAAAAATTTTTTTAATTAAAGAAAGGTTCTGTTGAATTTATTTGGCAGAGTCGGTAGATAAATATCAGATACTCGATCAAATACTGAATATAATAGAAAGTTTTCTCAGTTTGTTCCTGCAAAAATTTTGTCTGTTTTTTTGTATTTGAAACCGCAGATTTTACCGGAACTTTATCGTTTACGCCAAGTGGAAGCAATAAATGGATGCAGCAAAGCCGTTACACTACGATCAGCGCTAATTTAATCATCGATTATTGCGCTGAATTTGTGGTTAACACTGAAGGGAATCTTTACACTGGAGGCTCATTTTCTGGTTATGAAAAATCAGAAAAAAGCATTTGTCGTGGTGACAATAAATCTATTTGATAAATAGGTATTCAGTTCTCGATCAGGAAAACAGAAACACAGGGAAAAAACGAAATGTCACTTTTTAAAAAAATTTTCGAAAGCCTGCTTTTTTTGAATGCACTGGATTATGAATGGTCCATTTGGGATCCATTGTTGGCCAGCGACGACTGGTACACGCTATTGACAGCAGGCAAACAGTATTTATCATTGAGCGGCGCACTTTACATAAACGGTTAGCATTGGGGATATATAGGAAATTGGCTAATCCGCGCGTACACCGCGTCCGATCTGTAAAACTCGACGAATTTTCACTCGATCAGCTTCAGTTCCGCACTTCAACGTTGGTCTCATCACGCTGCTCACCTTGACGTGTGCGCGCGAGAACAGACTCCACCCCCCGAGTGGTGTATACAACGGTAGATGATTGAGCATGGAGGTATGCGCGTTTTATGGTGGCCAACAACCGGTTGTGTTGCATATTTCCGCGGTGCGCGCAGCGAATGTTGGGTGAAGCTAGTGAGGTGTGTTTTTTTCTTGAGGTCTTTGATAATTTTTTGGAAATTTTTGAGTGTGTGGAGATTGGGTTGACGTGGTTCGGGGAATATGGGACGCTCGATCAGAGTGAGTCAGTTTGTTATTTATGAACATTTTGGATAGATTGATTTATACCATCGTTTATCATTTTATTTTTTGTAATTTAATGTAAATGGAGAATTTTCGCACGGACAGAAATCTGTAAATTTCCGCAGTTGCTGTATATTTTACAGCGTTGTATGTTTTCATATAGCAGACGAAAGCGATACAATTGTTAACATTTAGCATCGGAAACGAGTTAACTTTCTCCATAAAATGTTTCGTTTTATTATGCTTGTTGTGCTGCAAAACTGGTGTGAATGGACCAATCGGAACTTTTTTATGGGTTTCAATTTATTGTTTCATGCTTAGAAATATATGATGCAGGATTGTCGGTCTCATTGTAATACCGTTAGTATTTTGTAAAAAACTTCAGTGAGAAATATACTTTTGTATATTTTTTCAAAAGAAGTTGATGAATTTAACTAGTATTGCATTTTTAATCCTAATGTGCGCGGGATATAACGATGTGCGTAATTCTGTTATCCGCACGCGGGTTTAGTATACATGTCTACCTCTTCATTGCATTATTTGTCTTCGATCCTCAATTGTTTAAGCTTTTCTTTGGAGAGCGGGTATTGTGGATTGTTTATCGGTGTAAAGGGATGCCTCAAGTGGCCGTACCGGTAGAATAAATACATCTGCTCGCAATTGTGTACACAGACACAGCGTTTGCGTAAGCATTAATGTCCGCTTAGCGGCGGAACAAGTGGCTAATTTGTAGCTGATGCTGGCGGTGCGTACATTTGCATCCTCATTTGCGTAATCATGTCCTCTGCTCCTCCACAGGCACTTGATTCCGAGAGGGAAAGCTTGAATAAATTGAAGAAAACCGTCAAAGCCATCGGCAACTCAGCCACTGGTACGTTGGGGTTTCATGTAAATATGTAAATGAAGTGCCCTGATCACCATTCAAGTGCAATTCCGTTTTGGGATTTTCGTAACAAATTTTGCAAAAAATCGATGATTTTTTTCCGGGGGTTCGGAAAAATAACAGTTAATTACAAAAATACGAATAATTAATTCTATTATATTTTCAGTTAAATTATCAATCAATTTTCAATCAAATGAAATGATATTATTAATTTAATTATATACTAGTGGATTGAGTTGAATTTTACAAAAATCGATGATTTTGTTCCGGGAGTTCAAAAAAAATAACAGTTTATTACAAAAATACGAATAACTAATTATACTATATTTTCATTTAGATTATCAATCAATTTTCAAGCAAATTAAATGGTAATATTAATTTAATTATATATTAATGTATTGATTTGAATTTTGTACTTCTGTAACGGTTAAATTGCACTAAAAGATACTTTCTGTTAGGAATGTTTCGATAGTATTTGTTCAACATGTTTTTGAATATTCATTCGACAATCCTCTTAAGCGAAAATGTTTTCCAGTTCTTTTAACAATTTTGAAAAGTGGTTAGGCATTTTTTAACGTGAATTAATGGTTTTTGGTTTGATGATGACATGATTGATGGTGATTAGTTTTGGGGACGAGCGAAGCGGAGTTTGGACAATGTCTGCGAAATCTGGGAGAAATGGCGCTGCAGAACGAGGACTACCAGCCAGAAGCGTTAGGTACGTGTTTTAAAGCATGCTTTCATCATAATAAAATGATTTTATAGTAATTAGATGATTTTCACGTATTGAATGACAAAAGCGTGATTTCTACGTAATTATCGAAATGTTTTATATAAAATGCAGGCGCGATCAGTTTGCTCAAGAAACACTGCAAAAAAAGTAATAATTAAATTCAAATATATATTTATTTGATCTAGTCAGTTGAAAAACTAATAAAAAGCTTATTGATTACGCCATTCTTCTGCTGAATCAACCGTAATGCATTGAAACGGTTTCCATTGTCCTTTTGACAGTTTTACCATCTTTTTGCTCTGATTTACTCGTTCTTTGTGTAGTTTATTTACCCGCCGTAAACAAACAGCATTGTCCGCTTAATTTATCGTCAAACTACCGATTTTGTCCTTAATTACACATCTTTTCTCTGCCGTCATTCATTTCCCGGCAAACGTGACACACTTCAAGTAACGACGTTATGTGCAGCGATTATTTCCGTCTATTGTCAGCGGATTTTCTTCGCTTTTCGGTCCAATGTGTGATTGATTTGAATATAATTTATTTTGATAGGCAAAGGCTTCATGAATTTCGCCGGTCTGATGGACGCGGTGACCAAGCATTCCAGAGCGATGGTATGTTGTATAGCCGGTGGATATTGGTGTTTTTTTTCGTACTTTTTAACCAGCCGGTTCATCTGGTTTTGTAGTACCAGGCGTTTACGGATTTGTTTTTATATCCCCTGGAGACGCTGCTCAAGAATGAGTCCATTGCCTCTAAAGGCGTATGTGGCCAGTGTTGTTGTGTGGATGGCGTGTTATGACCGGGAATGTTGTTGTTTAGGATCTGAAAAAGGCTATTGATAAAGCCTGGAAGGACTATGAAATTAAATCGTAAGCCAAATATTTTTAATTTTTAATTAATTTATAAAAAAACAGGCAATTGTGGAAAATATAAATTAAATATGTTTTGCTTACGATTTAATTTCTATTTTGTACAATTGTCTGTTTTTTTACATGAGATATTTAGCACTATGACGCACGCTTTACGTTAATTATTTTTAGACATTACCTATTGAGACATATCGTAGTGTAGTGGATTGGCGTCGTTTGTAATACCAATATTTAAAACTGGTTTCGTAATCACATGAAACTGATTAACTGAGTTTGATATCATTTTTGCAGTTGATACTGATTTACGAATAGATAGAAAATAGTAGAACTTTTGGGAGTTTTGAAATAATCTGGAACTAATGTTGATGTGTAACTTGGCGACAGAATATTGCGGTAAAATGCCGAGAAAACAAATGAAAAAGATCGTAAAATATACTGTGCATAGGGAACTTATGTTACTGATACTGATCAGCATACAGATCCATTTATTCAGCGATGGACAATTTATAGAAAAAAGGATTCGATATAGAGAAAGAAATACAAAAATTTGAAAAAAAGCTATTGTAAAAAAATTCAGTCTTTATTTATTTGTAGGAGCAAAGTGGAAAAGGACAAGAAGCAAAACTCAAAAGACACCGGCAGCAGCAAGAACGACTACGTCACCCC
>JAQGAU010000643.1:0-25345 GCA_034698045.1 Paramacrobiotus richtersi | reverse complement strand
TTTGTCCGTATTTACTAGTTCCCATCAATCTTATGTTGTACCTTTGCTTGCCCGCCTCGTTCTGTTCTCATTGAATTGGTCACGTATGTCCGACGCCTTGATGGGACTCTGTCCCGTGCCGACAGACAATAAACCCTTATTATTATCATAAATAAAGTTGCCTTCCCGTAATTTTGCATACATAGAAAAAACATGCTACGCTAATAACGCCGATGCAGCAACTGTGCCGTGCTCGTCCACACTTGAAAAACAGTACCACTAAATAAATTGTTCCAGTCGTGGGTTTAATAAAAGATTTTCTGAAGTATCTTATGAAACAGAATTATGTGGATCATTGTAATTGTTATTGTTCCTACAGACTCCGCAGTACGAGTTCTTAACAACACACAGGCACTAGTTACGCGGCGGGAGAGGTACCGAGCTATGACCGCCTACGCGGTAACCTCCGCGCGGCGCGCAAACAAGCATATATTTTCTTTTGTCACTGCATACTCCCATTGCTTTTTCCCCGAATAAGTGGAGTAACCAACAACAATGACAACCGTCAGCCCATGCAGTCTTTAAGATTCCAGAAACAATCAGATTCTTATTGTTCAGGGATATTCAGCAAAACGCAGCAGGGACTCGTTTCAGTTTCTCAACGTATGGTTGCACTCCGTAGTCCGCGTGTAAATCGTTAACTCTACAAATCCGACGTCCAGTTTTATGAGCTGGTTCATTATAAAGATTTCGTTCATCTGGGTACTCGGATTGCTGTTTGTCCCACCATAAGTTTCAAAGTAGATTTTTTGCCACTCAAGGGCATCATGATATCGTCTGTTCCAGGATGATTCACTATGATAACATTACTTCACACACGAACTTATCCAGAGTATCCGTACCCGGTATCCATCCAATATCAATCCTGTACTTGGTCTGTAACTATGTTGCGGCGTTCAGTAATCTCCTGATGATCATCGTTATCATCCGTAATCGTTCGTTGCGTAAGGGATGTGGTTGGCTGATTGTTCACTGTTTGATCGGCTGCACCGTTTTATGTTCGGTTTGTTTCCCAGTACTCACCCTAATACAGCACCAGATAACAACGTACGGTTTCCAACCTATCGCTGCGTATTGCAGCATCTTTTTAACAGTCCAGCTAACGTTTCGCTATTCAGTTAACATTTTCGAAGTGGTCATTAGCTTCAATCGCTTAGTGGCTATTTGTTTTCCGCACCACTATAGAACTATTTCATCCCAACGGTTTGTTGCTGGCTTGATTGTAGCTGTATGGCTTAGTGCATTGTTTTTCGCACTACCCGGTGGATTTGGCTTCGGTTTAAAATACTTTTTGGCACCTGTGGGAGCCTGTACCTTTATCCAGCACAATATGTTCGGACTGGCAAATCTAGCATTGGCTTATTATGTACCGCTGGTACTGGCGTTGCTCGCGTACTTTATCATTTATGCTAAAATCATACTAAAGAACTGCAAAACTGGCACTGGAAAAAGTAGCATGCCAAGTTCTACGTCTGTGTATTCACGCCGAATTGCAACGGCTAACATGATGTTCGTAGCATTCTTATGGAACTCGGTATTCTACCTACTGATACCGGTTGTTAACGCTATCGCTCCCGCTGCGTTTGCCTCATCACTGAACTTTCGATTTTGGATTGCAACTGCTCAAGTTCTTGGATACATGGTCAATCCGGTAAATTTTTGAGACGCACAGAGTATACTACGATTGTAATTTTTTTACAAATTTTTTAACACTTTCAGGTAATATTCTGCTTGCTGAATCGGGAATACAAAACGGCATTGAGAAACATGTTTGTCTGCGAAGAACCTGCTCCGGAATCACGGGGCCAGTCTACAAACAGGACCAGCAACCAGTATTAACTTATAAATCAACCAGTCTCTGCCAAGAGCCGGCGATTCTGAAAGAAAAGATCCGTATGTAGAGGCCTCTTCGGGCCAGTTACAAATGTTAGTTACAAATGTTTATGCGGTAGTGTACTGTAACTCAGTAACTGTAACTGCTTTTAATAAAGGTCATCAGTAAAATGGTAATCCTTCATTTTTAGTGTAAGCAGAAACTTAATCCCACATCCGATAACTTGCGTAAGTGGGTCTGCTCAAGTAACGTGACCCGTATTCAGTAATACCACGGAAGATGGTATTGAAAAATACTGCCTGTTTGGTTGCTTATCATCACTGCCAAAGAGGCCACTACCGCGAAAACCCATCTCTATATGTCGCCACTTCCGAGACACGTGCAATGGTTGCAACACCATCCAGGCCGCAGGTGACGTATTCGCTTTGACGAAGGACTGGGCGGACACGACTAATTCAAGCTGGATGCCGTCTTCCAAATTGCTGCAATGTTAAACATTATTAGCCTCCGATTCTGATATTTTTGAAAATAAAATCCACATAGTCATTTTCTAATACGACTCTTTAAACAACAAGAGATCCTTATGTGTATGAGGGTTACTGCCTAATAGCGCTTGAGGGCGCTATCCTCCGTTGCAGAAGGACACCTAAGCTTTGTTGAAGTTACATAGAGACTGATAGAGTCAATCTCCTTGTCCTATAGTGTTAGTGTTTGTTGCACATAATTAACTGACGGTTTGACGTGATTAGTCTGTATAGACAGGTTAACCGCTGCAGTTTTCTGGAGGATTGCAGGTTTTGGCTTTTACATTCATGACTGATTTCGTCGGCAATTTCACACCGGATGAGTGATATGAAATTACCGTATTAACGCAGTCCCGGTTCTCGCTTGACCTTTAGTTCTGGCGTTCGTGTAATACTTTATTGTTTGAGTTCATAAAGGCATTGTTTTCCTTTGGTACTGGAATCGTTGGCAGGAAGTCAAAAAAAATGACCGACTTGGCCAAAAATCCTTATTACCGTAGGACAAACTGCAGTTTACCACATGTTACTGATTGCAGCCTTCATATGTAGTTACGTAAATCTCCTCAGCGATAATCGCAAAACTGAAGTGGAAGCAGCTAGAATGCTAACCTGGAAAACGTTCTTTGCCTAGCGCATTTCTGTAGCCAGCATAAAGCTGTGACCTATATCTAGGGAACTCAATGTTATGCTTCTTTCCGGCTCTCAGCGTTTGTACCAAGACTCGTTTCGTCCTGATTTATCTGAGGACTCAGCGTCGGATATCTCGCCTGATAATCCTTTGCTTTTCAAACGCTACAATAATATATCTGTAAACAGGTTTAATTCCAGCTGGTCTGTATCTCTAATATCTTCTTGTACGGTCTTTTTGCCGGTTTATTGCGTGTATTATGTAGGGATTATGAGATAGCATTGTTTGGCCTAATCATGGGTTTACCAGACACCGTGCTACCTGCGTCAAAATCAGAATGCAGCACATTGTTCCCTCCAGTGCACCCACTGTTGCCGAATCAGACTGCAGCTATTTTCACTAGGCAAAGCAAAATGAAGAATATTCACTTATTCCCTGGCGACGCCTGCTTGTATTTCCTGTGTCACGCTGTGTTCAAATCAGCAAATGCCCCGTTCCGGGTTTTTGCAACCAAAACGGTTCCGCATGTCCCAAAGGTGTAAGCCACCAGCGAAACTATCATATTACTGAGAAAACTGGAAACAGGTGAAATGTTTTGTTCTAAGGTAGTAAGGTGAGGCAAAACGGAAGGTGGTTTAATCGAAATCAAAGTAACAATAGTTTGCTTTGTAAGCTAAGAGCATCGAGACGATAATCAAATAAATAATCCACCTGACAATTGTGAGAATAATTGTGGGAACTGTCGTGATGTAATATGTCTGCTTTCTATGGGATTTCATAGTCAAAATCAAGTTAAACGACGGGCGAAACATCACCTATGGATTTGAGTCACCTGCAACTTGTCAAACTGCTGTGTGTTTAAGATTTCAAGGTGTCACCGGAACGACTTGCACGAAATTATTCCTATACGTATGTCTGACAGGTGACAGCCCAATTGACCCAGATCGATGACTGTTTTTGAACCCAAATTAATGCATATCGATCGCTATAACTTGTCATCCTCTTTTTGAACCTGTTCCCATGTCTGCCGGAACTTGTGCTGCTGAAAGGTTATCAGCGGCCAAACTAGACCGGGAGTAAAGCCTTGGTTTGTCATTGACACACATGCACTATACGAGCGCGCTAGCGCTCCCCAAATATGATAACTGCTGACAAACCACAGTTCGTTTGGACTAATAAGTAATAAGTCTGTTGCAAGCCGGCGAAAGACCGTCGACAAAGTCACACACCTACTTTATACATTTTCACACACAAATTGTCATATACAAAAACAAAACGGTGGCTGCAAGTCTGTAAGTAACAACAAAACGCAAGTTATAGTAAACTGAACTTCAACAGCTTCGCCCCGTGAAAATTCTCGCGGTCATTGTTTTCAGAGCCGAATGGAAACTTGCGCTGAAATGAATGTGGATTCCCGCATTGTTGCAAAGGGCGCGGCAAAGTTTCCGGCGCATAAAAGAACGGATAACGCAGCAGCGATAATTACAGTAGAGACCGGGGTGTGGTTTAGCGATTTCACGTAAATGGTTTTTAAGAATCTGTTGGATTAAACATAATTTAATCATCATGCAGTGGCTCTTCGATAAGCCGGGTGGGGACGATTAATGGTAGTGCAGCGTTTTGTGTTAGCGTCTTAGCGATCGATAACAATCGCGGAGGAGGATTATAGCTAACTACGGTGGCGATACATTTTCATCAGCACAAGTTCCGGAAAACAAATTTGGAATGAAGACGAAACGTTCTATCGACTGGTAGGAGTGTTCGAATGCATTGTTTGATAAAAGTTTGTTGACGTCACAACGGCAGTAATTCGTAGTTCCGTTCTCGTGTCACATTATATACTTGCGCTACATTGATCACGTGCTTAATTGTTGTTGTTACGTTATACGAGCATCACAGTTGCGCATGGTGACATGCACAGCCAACATAAAAACCATCTTGTCGATATACAGTGCAACGGCGGGACTTCTAATTCCGCTCCATCACTGAACCAGCAATAAGGAATCGAAGTTTGTGGAGAAAATACACATATAGCTTATAACGACTTCGGCTGGCTACTTCGTCCGGAAGCCATCTCCACATCAGCAGATCCAATTCGATGTGCCGAGAACTTTCCATATCTCAACCGGGACGCGATCTTTTTGGTCATTCGCCGGACTTCTTCGCGGTAGTCCTTGTTTATTATAAAACAAACGGGCTGCAAGTAGACTAACATGACAAAACTGACAGCTAAAAAGCAATCCAGATTACTTATTATTCACTATTGCGCGAAGCTTACCGGATTAATACCGTATCCAAGCAGCTGCACAACAGCCATCCACATTATTGGCAATGGCTGCGTCAGGTCATTCTCGGCACTCATAAACATATGAATGGCAATGGGCATCACTTGGGTGAATGCCGAGTTTAACAGATAGGAACCACACATCATATTGGTTGTCATCATTCGCTTCTTTTCGAATTCCGAAGATATTTCACCAGATTTGCTATCGAATTTCGATGTCGCCGGCACAGCTATCTTTGTGCGTTTCCTTTTCGCAGCACTGATATAAATTACGAGATATATCACCCCAGCAGCAGCTGCCGGTATATAAAACCCGACGAAGGTCACCAAAACTCCGAGCTTTCCTCGCGGCAGTGCTGCACATGTACCCAGAGAAAATAGCATGACATAAACCATTCCGATATCGAAAAAGCCAAAAAAACACATAGTTCCGGGTAGCGTCCAGCAAAATATCAACACGATATACTCCAGTTTCTTCTTGGCAATTTCGCGGTACCGATATGGGAAATTTAATGCCAATAGGCGATTGATGGCGATGAAGGCATCCAGCCATATAGCCGCCATACGGCAGGTCATCTGGATAAACTGAGGGTATTTGCAATGTTTCGGGTTTATATGCCAGGACGTGAGTTGCTTAACGTAAGCGCTGATTGTCACGATCGGAAAATTTAACCCGCAAAGTATTGTGTAGGCAATTAAACAGTGGGCAATTAGTATTCCGCAGCCACTGCGGAATCTATTGTTGTAGAGAATCAGGAACACTAATAGGGCGTTTCCCGTTGCTCCTTCGATACAGATCAGGAGATAGGTTGATGTCCAGGAATTCATCCAAATCGCTGGAATGGGTGGTGGTTCTCTTTTGGTAATATTGGTTAAATTAGTAAAGAGAGATGACGCTGTGTTCATGGCCATAGTAATCAACAGCACATCCGTTCAAGAGATACTAATTCAGCTCCGATGGTTGGCGTGAGATTTTTGATGCTTCCAAGTGTTGTTGTGTGAATTCAATAAGCTCAGTTGAATAAAGCGGACCTGTTATCTGTACGATTACATGAACAACCGGGAAACTTATCGGAGCGTAAAGCGTAGCCCAGTGCTCCTTGTAAACAAAAACAGGCGTTCCCTCGTTCTTGCCGGCAGATGACAGGTAACGTCTGTCCTACATTTCCACAGGCTTGGTTTGCCACGAAGATGTGTAGCGATTATCAGATTACTGTCACCAGCGGATCTGACTGGCGCTAGCTAATCGAAGGATGCACGTCGTTGCAAAGCTGCAATTAAGAAAACAAAGGAGTAGGTAGTGCAGTAAAGTAATGATGATTAATAAATGACGCACCGTGTACAACGACCGCTGCTTCCCGGCAGATAAGGAAGTGGGGAGATCTGCCGCATAAATCAATTACGGGATTTTGAAATAAGAAAAGCTAAACACTGTACGCAGAGGCTTAACTTATTTTACCGTGTAGCCCTGACTTTTTAGTTGCATTCACACACTGTTCAATACATGAACACGTTCCCTGCAGAGAAGTGCTTTCGAGATGCACCGTAGGTCGTCTAAGCAGAAGGGATCAAAAATAGTTAATTGTATACGCTGAGCTTCCATTCCGATCAATATTGGTATGTAATCCCATAAAAGAGCTGGTGGTACTGATCATAATCGGTACATTTTAATCTAAGGGCATAATACCAATGGCGCTGCCGTGCATGTAAACCGATTCGCAGAATCAGTAGAATGTTACTCTGTGTGCGTCAATACCAGACAATCTAATTCGTGTGTTTATGTACAACAGTGACGCTGGTTGTTCTTGAGAATGTATTCCCCGAACTTGTTGACACGTTCCAGGCCATAAGTTGCATTGAACTTCGTCGTAATTCAAACCAGGTTGTCGCGACTGACGACACAGGAGGCAGCAGTGTCACACAATGTAATATCGTAATTTAGCGCATCACTCGCGACGGGTCATTAAAATAAGTGATCAAAAGCGCACCTTTGCCAGTTCTTTCTGCTTATTTATGTACATGACTTCCATAATATTATATTTTTTTTACGGATTCCCGAAAGCTCCATTATGTGCATACTGCTGAACTGATATTGAGGCTTCAAGCCGCTAGAAACAGCGTAATGCTCACAATGTCAGAAACAGCGTAGTGGTTTACAGTAACGTTCACATTTAACAGCATGTTTGCCTCGCTGGTGTTTCATTGGATTTCAGTTCAGTGTTGTTACTCTGACCATGAAATGACATTTTGCAGGTTGTCTCTTATTGTTCTTGGTCATTCCGGTACAGAGATTTTAGTTCACAGAGCGCAACAACCTTCGGCGAAACGGACTAACCATCTATCTGATGCGTAGCGAGGTCACTCTTCCGTTTTCACAAACACCCATGAAACACGCTCGGACATCCGGTGAGCTTAATTTCTACGCGCCAAGAAACCAGAACAAACTCCTTCCGGATCCTAGTTAACATGGGCACAGATACGACGTGATCACGAGATTCTGCTAAACAGAAGAAACGGTAAACAATCGATGACAAAACTGTTTTACCCTTAGCAGGGTGGTAGCGTGTCCGGTCGGAACGCATGAGTGATCCGGAAAATCCATGTTTTGTATCCTGTAGAAAACCGCCTTCTGTTTCGGTTCGGCGTCTTGGCGACATTCGTTAATTTTCCGAAACAACATATTATGCATGGGTTTTCATTTATTTCAGTACTAGTATGAACAACGATTCAGCAATACCAAAGACGAACAATCTCTCAATAATTGTTATTTTTAAATGATGCGCAGAATTGGTAAAATAGCGAAACCCTGCTGAACACACCGTTTCTGAACTTCTGGTAACACTCTTTTAGTTTATTATTTTTGCGATGCTTAAACATACGTGTAATAACATTGTTCATGCTGTCCTCGTACGTACAAGGTATACCAACAAAATCATCCTTATCGTTACAGTTCACTATCGCAATACAGATGTCTCCTCTAAAAGCTCCAGTTATTTTGGCTACGTCCAACACTTTAGTCCACTATGATATTAGCGATTGTTAATATTATTTGACAATGATACTAACGAAAAAAGAGTCGATGAAAGCAGGAATAACTCACAGTGAGTAAAACAAGCAGTTATCATGAATTTTACCGGTGTCGTACTGTACCCAAGCATAGGTGTGGCTGCTAATCACGTTGCTGTTAGAGGTGACAGGATCACTTTATCATCAATGACAGGAAAACATACCCCGACTACTGACATAAGCAAGCAACAAGCGGTGCTCCAGTAGAGCAATGCACACATGCATTAGTTGTGGATTTGCACGAAAGTGGTAAAAGCTGGAGGCCTGTAAAACCCAACAAGACGCAGTAGGAAGCCAGATCGCCCGTTCGGAAAAATGGCGCAATTTCCCAATGGCGTTGATGCGTAGAGTAATCTGCAGTTAAATCACCCGAATACTGCTAGAATTCTAATGGAGCACCATAGAATACTAATCACGATGATCTCTTTGGTTTTCGCGGGCGACTAACGGTCTGTATCGCTATGACACCATAATTTTGTACTATCGTTTTTTTTCGCGCATTCGTTTCACAAGAGACTGCCTAAAAGCTACATGTAGTCCAACCTCAGTAGAAGTAGGGCCAGTGTTTCACTGTTTGTGCCAAGACTTGTTTCCTCATAATTTTTCGCATTCATGTTAGCGTTATCATAGCGCCGTTATGTAAAAGCAGGTTTGTTTCCAGCCGGTATGTAATCTTTTTCCAATAATTATGGCTTTTTCCAGATGATTTTATGTATTGGTGCAGGGATTATAATTGATGGCATTGTTGGACATCATAATGTGCGGACAGAATCCGTGCTAAAAGTATAATATTTACTTCAAAATCAAATGGCTAGATTACTAAGCGCACCCACACTATTACCGAATCAAAATGATTATTAAGTTGTTTTCACTTGGAATGGTAAAAGGAAAAACAGTCACTTGTTCCCCGGTGCGCTTATAATGTATCTCATGTGGATTTGCGTATCGAGGGTGTTCGCTACCAAAACAGTTCCGCATGTCCCGAAGGTACCAGCCACCAGTTTCGACCATATGATCTGAATGCGATTTCAAGAAGCGGAAACAGGGGAACGATTTGCTCGAAGGTGACGTAACTCAAAAGAGAATTGACTCAAAAACAGATTGCCAGTACGCTGAAAACATCGAGACGATAAACAGATATTATTTCATCTGAAAACAGTGGTTATGCATTAGATCTGCTTTCTAGGATGGCTGCAGCTCGCGGCTTTATTGCTCCGAGATCGTATTTGGCTTACGAGCGCTGCGGGGAATAGGCAAATACCTTAAGATATCCATATCGATTTCCGGGAGCATTTTATATCTGCTTACCTCTCGTGAATCAAGAATCTTGCATTAGGCAGTCTTTGCCACGACCAATGCATTACATAAACCAAACCTTAAATGGATAACACGATGTTACCGGAATGGTTGATAAAAAAACCACTTTTATGTTGAACATCGAGTCGACACGTCAATCTCTGGCGGTCAAAATAAATAATGCGTGGTAGTTTACAAAATTTAGCAGTTTATGCGCGTACATTTAAGCATTTTTCATACAGCTGCTAGTTGTCCTTAAAGCCGGCTTCTTTCTTGTCGGTTTCGCTGTTAAGTTTCTACGAACTCGTTCCTTGACCTTTTTGGTTTATTAAGACGCAAGGATAGGATGTAGGCTGACGAATTTAGGATATCTACAGCCGCAGTTTTTTATAGCCGTTTGGTGATCATGAAACATGCAAAATGACTGGTAACAAAACAGCGTAGGGAAAACCTTTCTGTTCAAAATCCACACAGCCAGATAAGTGCTCAAGCGCGTTAACGTACAGAAATGATATCATAAATCCAGACCTAAGGAAACAGTCATTTGCATCATAGACTTGAACCTTAAGGGATACGCGAAATTTACTGCATCGTTATTATTTCTGACAGCTATTTGCAGTACAAATAAATCCACAGAAACATATATTAACTCTGACAGTGAGCATCGCATTAACTGATTGATAAAGTATGTTTACGTCACAGCTGCTTGATTATTGCTGACGTGACAAGCACGTCATAGCCAAACATGCATTCTTCTTATCTTACGGCTCTAACCAACTGCGTGACTTATGGTTCAAATTATAACAATAACAAATCAATGTTTTGTGAGAAAAACGACAAATACTACTCATAACGGCCTCTGCTGTCCATCGCGCACTGAGGTCATTTCCAAATCAACAGACCTTATCCTTGCAGAGATCTTTCCATTTCTCAACCGCAACGCGATGCTTCTTGCTATACACCGCACTTCTTTCCGGTATTCCTTGTTTATCGCAAAACAAACTATCTGCAAACAAGCTCACATTGTAAAACTGACAGATGAAAACATCAAGCAGTCACAGTTCGTGGCACTTACTGGATTTAAAGCGTATCCAAGCAGCTGTGCAACTCCCATCCACATGATAGCCAGTGGATTCGTAACGTCATCCGTGCCACTTCTCATGAGCTGAATGGCTATGGGCAGAATCTGAGTGAATGCCGAGTTGGACAGATAGGAAACACACATCATATTCGTCGTCATCATTCGTTTTTTCTCCACATCCCTAGGTGTTTCCCCAGTTCTGTTATCGGACACTGATATCGCAGGCACGACGACCTTTGCGCGTTTCCTTTTTGCGGCACTGACATAGATTACGAGATAGATAACCCCAGCGGTAACTGCCGGTAAATAAAACCCGATAACGGACACTACACTTCCCACGGCTCCTCGTGGCAGTGCTGCACAAGTGCCCATCGAAGGGACCATCACATAAACCAGTCCGATATCGAACCACGCAAAAAGAGAAATAACTCCGGCTAACGTCCAGCAGAATGTCAAAACAACATACTCTGTTTTCCTTCTGGCGAATTCGCGGTAATGATACGGGAAACATAATGCAAGAAGGCGATTAAGGGCAATAAAGGCATCGAGCCATATCGAAACAATACGGCATGTCACCTGGATAAACTGTGGCACCTTGCAGTGTTTCGGGTTCATTGGCCAGAAACTAACTTGCTTTGCGTAAGTGCTGATTGTCACTATCGGAAAGCTCACTGCACAAAGTACCGTGTAAGCGATAAGACAGTGTGCAATTAGTATTCCGCAGCCATTGCGGAATTTGCTATTATACAGGATCAGGAACACTATTAGGGCGTTTCCCGTTGCTCCTTCGAAACAGATCAGCAAGTATGTTGCCGTCCAGGATTTCACCCAAATCGCAGGAATGCCAGGTGATCCTCCTTGGGTAGCATTGGTTAAATTCGTAAAAACAGAGGTATTGATGGCCATATTCATGAAACAAGCACGTATGCTAGGAACTAGTAACTGTCTTCACTGGTTTGCGCTGGGTTCTACAGACTTCTGTACTGTCTGCATAAAGCAAGCGTAGTTGTTAGCTGAATAAACCGGACTTCGACTTTGTACGATTACAAATACAACATGAACAAACTAAGGGAATTTGTTCGAGTTTATAAGTCGTAAACGTGACGTTTCCAAAATGCTCCTAGGAAATACGTAAATACAGGTATCGTTCTGACAGTCACAGATGACCGAGTTTTCCCCACATTTCCGGAGGCTTGGTGTGCAATCAAGACGAGCAAACATCCGATCTAATTTGCACTGGTTAATTAAAGATCTCTGCGATTTCAATTAAGAAATCATAAAAATGGATACAATGAAACAGAGACGGAACATATGGTCAATAACCTGTATACCGTGGGAAATAACCGCCACTATCAAGGATATAGCACATTGTGATCGCATGAAATCAGTTTTAGACCAGGAAGTTTTAACACCAGTAGCTTGAACTATTCGCGGTGCATACTGCACCTTCAGTGTTCACGACTACCGCGATGGATGCCTGTTCAACACATGACATTGTTTCCTATAGAGAAACGTTTCGAGCTGCGGCGCAGGTTATCAGCGATAATTAGCATCACTTATAATGTACCAAGCTTCCGCTCAGATCGTGCACAGTAAAGTAGTGTCGATGCCGTCGGTACATGCTGCTATAAAGGTGTACGACCAGTGATGCCGTGCGGTGCGCATACAGACCGATTCGCAGAATCAATAGCATATTTTTAACCTCTTTATATCGCTGCCAGACAATGTAATTCGCGCGTTATGTGACAATAGTGTAGATCGTTACTCTGGAGAATTTTATTTCCCGTGACCTATTGAAATCTTTCGCTTTCGGACCAACAGATGCACGACACTGCCATCGCTGCTGAAAACAGTCGAGGCAGTACCGAATTAACTGCATATAATAATATTAATCTCTTCGGCTTTGTCTGTACCAATTCTTTCTCCTTACTTCCATATTTATAGGGATTTTCCTACGCTCGACAATGTTTTAAGCTCGTAGCTATATACAGGTTCAAAACCCGAGCGTATTCGTTAGACTGCATGGTCGCAAGTAAACCAGTTTTTCGAAACAGCATGTTTTTTGCGTTAGAGAACTTGTTCACCTCTCTTCACCTTTGTTTGAACTCCGAACTGTTGTATGTCTGGACCATGCTCTGATGTAAACTGCAGATTCATATTTCCTTTAGATTTGTGTCGTTCCAGTGCGCTTTCTATGCATCAGGAACAAGAAGCTAGAAGTTTTCTCCCGACTTGTTAACATAGTAAGCGCACAGGGACAGGCGCTAACTTCGTTCTAAAGACCAGAAGTAACGTCAAACGTAATAACCTCAACTGCAACAGAACATTTCTGAATGGGTGGTAGCGTTTCCGGTCTGGTCAAAGTAATTACGGAAAATCCATGCTTTGATCCCTTGTAATTAAATCCGGATCTGTGTCAAGACATTCGTTCATACACAACATTTTCCGTAACCTGATTTTTGGCCTTTTTCTGATCTTGTACTTCATGAACTTTATAAATCAACTTTCGTGTTACTCATCCCGTAACCAACTATAAGAGTTGCAAACGGCTGAATCAATTTAAGGCGCTCTTATGATTTGAGGCGCATAATTTTGCACACCTTATTATTACATACATTGCAATGTTGTTGCACGTACATGCAACAAATAAGCCATAGACATACGCTGACGCACGTTTCAAGCGCAAACAAGCGGAAACCAGTCGATCACGACGCAAACGACGGGCCGTCAACAAGCCTAAATTGTAATCTCCAGCTGTTACAAATTCATTTCCGGATTCTAGGTGCACGGCAAAATGCAAAAGGGGTTGATCTAAATTTGATTCTGATGTTTCCGGTGGAGCTGTTACCAGCAAAAATCAGTTCTCTCGCTACAGTACAGCAACTCTTGCGTCGCGTGAATCCATTTTACTATTCTTCCGGTCTATGCATATGTACGAGTACGTGCGTCCTGTGTGTGTCTGTTTGTTAGACTGCACAACCAGGGAAAGGCACTATCGCTGCGCAGGTGGCACACCTGCGATGTACTTTTCACACACAAACGAATATACAAAAAAAAGCGGCTATCACAAACAACAAAACGAAAGTTCTGCGGCAGTTACACACTTCGCATTTCACTGTTTTCAAAGCCGACTGAAAACGTGTCCCGTAATTTTTACGGATGCCCACAGTATCGCAAAGAGTACGGCAATGTCTGCGACGTGTAAACGAACGGAGAAATCATCAGCGGCGCACCATCAACACCGTATAAAACTCGTTCTCTGTTAGGAACTGCTTGTTGTTACGTTACATCCCAGTTGCTCACTGGTGTCGGTGACATGCACAACCAACACAAAATTTAATCAGTGCAGCTGCGTGGCCTATAGTTTAGCTTCAGCAATGATGAATTAACGCTTTGTGGAGAAACGACACATTACAACTCATAACACCTTTGGTTGGCCATCTCGCACTGAAGTCCTTCTCGAATCAGCAGGTCCAATCCGATGTGAAGAGATCTTTCCCTTTTTCAATCGGGAAACGATATTTGTTATCAGACACCGCATTTCTTTGCGATAATCCTTGTTTATTGCAAAACAAACGGGCTGCAAGTAGACTAACTTTGCACACTGACAGCTAACAAAAATCTGTTCTATCAATCAATTTACCGGATTTATCGCGTATCCGAGGAGTTGTACAACTGCCAGCCACATGAGCAGCAGTGGATGAGTAATGTCGTTCTCGGCATTTTTTGTCAAATGAATGGCTACGGGCAAAATCTGGGTGAATGCCGAGTTGGAAAGATAGGAAACACACATCATATTGGTTGTCATCATTCGCTTCTTTTCAAATTCCGAAAATGTTTCGCCAGTTTTGTTACCGGATTTTGTTGTCTCCGGCACAGCTATCTTTGTGCGTCTCCTTTTTGCGGCACTTGCATAAATTATCAAGTAGATCAGCCCTGCGGTAACTGCCGGTGCATAAAACCCGACAATGCTCACAAAAATTCCGAGGTTACCTAGCGGCACGGCAGCACAAGCACCCAGAGAGGTCAGTACAAAACCCATTCCGATATTGAACCACGCAAAAAGACAAATAACTCCGGCCAACATCCAGCAAAAGGTCAAAACGACATACTCTGTCTTTTTCTTGGCGAATTCGCGATACTGATGCGGGAAACGTAATGCCAGGAGGCGATTAATGGCAACAAAGGCATCGAGCCATATGGAAGTAACACGGCATGTTATCTGGATAAACTGCGGCATCTTGCAGTGTTTCGGGTTCATTGGCCAAGAACTAACTTGCTTTGCGTAGGTGCTGATTGTCACTATCGGAAAGCTTACTGCACAAAGTACCGTGTAAGCGATGAGACAGTGTGCAATTAGTATTCCACAGCCACTGCGGAATTTACTGTTATACAGGATCAGGAACACTATAAGGGCGTTTCCCGTAGCTCCTTCGAAACAGATCAGCAAGTATATTGCAGTCCAGGATTTCACCCAAATCGCAGAGATGGCTGGTGATTCTCCTTGGGTAGCGTTGGTCAAATTCGTGAAGATAGACGTGTTGATGGTCATATTGATGAAACAAATACATCCGTTTATGACGTACTAGTTGATCTCCACTGGTTAACGTTGGGTCTTTGATGCTTCCAAGTTTTGGCGCATGAAATCAATAAATTCAGATAAATAACGCGTAGATTAACTTTTTAAACAGTTACAAGGACAACAAACTGAAAAACCCGGCAAACTTGTACGATTTTGTACCGTGGAGCGAAGCGTACCCACAGTGTTTCTTGCAAAAAGATAGTGTTACATCGCTCTGACAGATGCATGGTTGCAACAAGATGTGTAAAGATTATCAGGTTATTGTGTACATCGTGTCTGATTGGCACTAGCTAATTGAAGGATGCACATCGCTATGAATTTCAAGGTATTAAAGGAATTGTAATAAAGTGAAGGAGTGTTTAGTCCAATAAAGTGGAGATGGCGTATCTTGGACAACGAGCCCCACTGACTGATAAACACTGGTAGTCCCGGTCCGGGAGCCTTTGGCCGTATAAAACCGATTATTTCTGACAGAGAGCTTAATACCATTACGTAGAGACTGAACTTGTTTTGCGATGTGTGCCCTTAGTTTTCCCAGAATTGTAACCTGTTCGAGCCACACCGCAGATCGTCCATATCAGACTGAATCAGGAATACCTACTTATGCGCCTAATTTCCGCTTTGATCAATGTTATTACGGAAAGCGTGGGCGGTATGGATCGTAGTCAGTACATTCTAATATAAATGGGACAATGGGGATGCCGTGCATGCAAACCGATTCGCAGAATTAATAGCATAATATTATTCCGACGTTTGTATCACTGCCACACAATTTAATCCGTGCCTACGTTATGTATCTGTATGTATAGCAGTGACATTTGCTGCTCTTGAGAACTTGCTCCCGCTGGTTTATTTGTTAAAACCTTTCGCGCCAATAATAATTGAACCCCATTCTAATTCCGATAAGGTGTCACGAATTGAGATAACTTTACTCTGCTTCACCACTCCCTCACTGGAGAATCATAGTCTTCTACTGGTCATAGCAGTAGCATGATAAAAACTGATAAAACGCATGCACCCCCGGATAAAAACAGTGTAAATCATCCGTAGAAAAAGCAGCCCGTACAATGTAGGGAAAGCTTAATTCGTTAAAAGACACGAATTCGTCTTGTGGGATTCGAATTTTGTTCCGTCCGTTGTTCGGCTTTCGTCTTCCGTTTATTGCGCTTGTCCTCAATAAACGTCCAGATGAACGTTCGAGTTTCGCATCCGGTACTTCCTCCGCATGAGAAGGGCTCGTTTTGACCAAATGGTTATTAGTCACGCTCTTCGTGACGGATTCCATCGCAGCTGACCCCAATTCACCAGACAGACAGACAGACTGATTCGCAAGCAGTTCCAGTACTAACGGGAGCTGCACTTCGTTACTATTGTTCACTTCCGGAGCGGTTACTTCTGTGCCATATCGGGCAGGCATTTTGATGCCCTTTCGGTCTCCTCTGGCTTGTTAAACTACCGATACTGATCGCGACGATCGGTTCCTGTTTTTCGGCATAGCGACGATGGATCAGCTAGTTTTCGCATGACAGCATGTCTAACTGTATTTCACCCAATTTGTCCCAAATAACTTTCAAAATCCTGGATCAATGCAAAAAAGCAAAAATCCTCATCGGTGCTGTAAATTGTAGGCGCTTATGAAATGCCTACCAAAAGCAATACATAGCGCTATGTACCTAGCTCCAAATACTATATTAAATTGTATGACCTATATACGGTAAAAGCAAAACCCCGTAGCACAATCGCTGTTTTCTTTGGTCATTTCGGCTTTGTGGTGTGCACATCACTTTAGTCGAACGCGGGGGCTGAATCCCCGTGCAAGAAGCCAATAAACTCCTGTTGCTATTACGTTCCGGTACAATTCCCGTCAGCCGCTTCCTTACTGACTGTCACTCATCTCCGAACCATTGTCGTTCTCCTTCGAAGGAGCAGTTTTTTTCATGTTTCTGAAGCGTTCCCTCTAAAGGTGCCCTAACACAGGGTCCACATAGCACTATTGCGCTTCGAGAAAGTCCAAGGTTCAATGGACTGCAGACTTTTAATATGAGTTTATCAGACCAAGACGAAGGATAAACAGGAAGGTATGCATAAAAATTAATAAGGTCCGGAAAAGCATAAGCCTTGTACGCGGCGCAAACAAAGCGGTCTACATATGTAGTAGCAAGCTGAAAGCAGGACGGTTAATAATAGTACGCTATCAGCGCTAATTCTTTGTCGTTAATGGTCTGGTAATTAAAAACGGATTTTAGACGTCACTCGCGTATCTCGTACGCTTCTTTTGTTGCCGGATGCGATCGCGAGCGACCTTGCTTGGATTCAGTTCCCGAACCAATCCTAGTATTTTCTCGTTGGGAAACCCTTCCAAACAGTCGTAGAAGCTCCAATCTATAATCCTTTTTCATCAGTAAGAAGATCACCTAAAAATCATAAAACATTACTTGACAACCACCGAGAAAAAAAACATAAAAATCAGTCATAGAAAAAATCAGAGAATCATAGAAGAAAGAGTGACAGAAAGAGCTCCCACTGCGTGTAAAAGCGATAGGCTATTACTTACCGGTGTCGTACTATATCCAACCATAGGTAGGGCTGCCAACCACATTGCTGTTAACGGTGACATGATCACTTTATCGTCAATCACAGGAAAACACGCCACGACTATTGGCATAACCAAGTAACACCCGGTGCACAACAAGAATGAGACACACATGGCATTAGCCGTGGTCATGCGTTTCTTTTCGATTTTTCGAATACCGGGGTCCCTCGCGTCGGCCACAACGGTTTTCCTCTTAATCAAGACTTTGACATAAATTACCACATAGGCAGTAGTGGTAAGAGCTGCGGGCCCGTAGAACCCAATAAGAAGCATTAGGAAACCAGGCCGCCCATTCGGAAAGATAGTACAGTTTCCCAGTGGGGTTGGTGCGTAGATTAATCCAAAACTAAACCACCCGAAAACCGCTAGAATTCCAGCGGATAACCATAGAATACTGATGACGATGAGCTCTTTGTTTTTCGCGGCAAACGCTCGGTATCGATGGGGCATACATAAAGCAACAACGCGGTTTACAGCAATGTACGCGTCCAGCCAGTTTCCAACGTACCGAAGGGTCATCATAATCCACATGATAACACCACAACTTTTGACATTGATCTCCTTCCTTTGGATCTGTTTTTCGTAAATTGTTATTCCTAGTATCGGAAAACTGACAAAACACAGCAGAGCGTAAGACGTAAGACAATGGCCAATCAAAAGTCCGCAACCGGTGCGAAGTTTATGGCTGGATGTGATTAAAATTACAATTAATAGATTTCCGAGAGCTCCGCCGAAAGACAAAATCAAATACAATGACAGCCATTCTTTGACACGAGAAGCTGGGAAGAGCGGGTTAGAGAAGTTGTATAAGGGAACTGTAGGAAAGGTCACATTGAGAACTTTTGCATCATGTGAGGCCATAATTTAGAACAGGATTTTTCCAAGTCCTATTGAATAATGTCGCCTTCTTGCAAACGGTCCCGTCCGAATGGATCCACTGACGTCTGCAGTATTCTTTTTTGGGTGACAATCAAAGAGTACGGGAAATCAGTACAGTATGCGGATCTCGTTAATGGATTTCCGCCTGAGATGAAAGGGAAGGACTTCATTTGGACGGCATGGGGTATTCATTTAACTAAAACCCATTTTCCAGTGCTGTACTGGATTCTGCGAGAACAGGACCTCAGATATGGGACGGTTTTGCTAATTATAGTGCATAAGCGGTGAACCTAAATGTTCTACAGGGTTTTCTGTGGAAAATATCCCAACATACTGACTGCAACTGCGGATCTGTTACGACCAAAATACTATTTGATATAATATTTTTTTTTGTGTAAAAACTAGCTGGTTGTCCAAAAATAATGGCCAGTTTGTTCTTTTCTGCAACATTCTGCAACAGTATAAACTCCTTGTTTCCCTGTCCCCGGCGCGTAATATATACAGTTTTATTAATGTGCATGTACATAGATGATAGGTCAATTTCATTGTGTACCACAAGGCCACACGGATGAGCGAGAACGAAAACAACACATCGAACTACAGCAATCATGTATTTACATCTGTTCAAAATATGGAAAATAAAGACCATAGAAGTACACATACAGTACTTTGAAGCATCTGCTTACGCAGCTGTAGAAGTACATAATTTTGCTAACAGAAGTACGAAACCATCAACAACACACCAACAAGCGTGAACGACGCTCATTAAGATAAAAAAACAGATCCATTTAAGCGGCTCCACTGGCCTGCCCTTCATCCCCGCCACTGATCGGGTGCTTCCGCCCTAGATCACAGCACTCAACGGCGGACTGCATGCTCCGATCGAACGCTTCACCGGCCGTGATTTCATTACGGATGGCCAGCTCGGAGATGTCGATTAGCGTATCGACGAATGTGTTCCCGGCTTCCGCCCCTGAAACAACACCCGTCTTATGACTTTTCAATTACCTGTTTTTATGCGCTCATAGTGGTCACACTCGTATCCCGACAAACAGTAACGATGGACACGATTAACAAGAAGGAAGCGATAGAAAACGGATCGGTCAGCAACTGTAAGCCATAATGCCGCAGCAACAAACAGTTGTTGATCCAAGTGGATCTGTTGTGAAAGTTCAGGTCTACAGAGTACTGGCTTGTCTGCTTGAAATGAAATAAATAAAAATAAATATCTGAATGAACGGTAGCATACAACTACGTCATATTGTAATGTTGAGCTCGCGCGTAAATGATACACTGCTGCTGTCAAGTAATGGGTTTTCCGCCTGGTCCGACCGTCTCGATCCATTCAATCGCGTCAATGTCGGCACGGCGTTTGATGTTTTCTCCCAACGCACTTTGACATGTGGCGCTGAGCATCAACGTTAACGCACAGACAGTGGAACGCAGCTACTGGATCGAGACGGGAAGCAGTAGGAAAACGCTATAGCACACTGCATGTACTTGTCATTGTACTATTGTATAACGTACGACTCAGCGAGAAAAGAACGCCGCTAAAACGTCCTACCTTAAATTTCACAGAACCACAGACCAGCTACGTATGATCACTGACAACCAATTGTTACCTGCCCCAGCTCCATTAGGTCCTTTCATGAGCACTCCCGCAGCTGTTCCCAGTACCATCCCCGTAGTCCGACTCGCCATCTTCATGGCGCGCTCTCCAGCAGGATGATCGCCCATTCCATAATGGACTGCTCCCTTAACGTGGCCTACAACTGGTATCACGTCCGCCACGGCGTTCCAGACCGTGTCAGGTCGCCGTTCTTCGGCAGGAACCGCATCCTCGATAGCTGTCCGCATCTGGCTGACGATGGGGCACTGACGAGTGAAGTTCTCCTGTGTCTGGAGAGCCCCGTACAGATCGCCAGACGCCGCCTGAACGGCGGATTTCAGCTGAGATACCACAGGAATACTGTCCGTATTGCCCATGGTAGTTGATAGTTCTCTGGAATATCAAACTTCTATGAACACGTTTCTGAAGCTAATTAAGTTAATGCTATCATTCGTGATTCAACTCGGACAGTCCGCTCATATGAAGAAAGACGAAACTACGAACAAAAAAATGAGGAACCCACAACGCACTCCTTACCTTCTAGTATTTAACAGCGCTCGTGCACAGTTGTGCTGATATGTATGCCAACAAGTCCTGAACTAGCGAAGATTGAAGTTCATACAAAAGTAGAGAACAAATCTTTATAAATTATTGTAAGTACAGTCGAAGTGCTCGAACTCCACAGTGTCGATAAAAAACAAGACTGCAATGAAAGTGCAGGTGCTATGCCAGTCGCTTAGCAGAGGTGCAAGAGTTTCCTGTGGATTGTGGAAAGCAGCGATATTATTATCTGTAACGATGACCGTCACCGGTGGCAGTGGGCAATGGCAACAGCGTACACTACAACAGCGTACAACACTTTATGTGCCTATAATGATTCGTATGTACCGGAAACTGTTTGTTTTATCGAGTGTTACTATTGTCCGATTTTAATTTACAATCGGTTTACAATTTACTGCATTGGGCCAGGGGATATCAGCTGAACTAAAACGTCCGCAGTGAAAGTCATGAGATCGTTAACCGTTGCAAATGCAATTAAATTAAGTAACTAATGGTCAGTCACACGATTTGTTGGGACCAGCACTCTCATGCAAGAAGTGGTTGTATTTGTCGCTGGCGGCTTGCAAGTGTCAGTGCCACCGACCTTTGTTCCTGGCCGTTGTCGTCATCTTTCGGTAATGTAACCTGTAGACAAGATCCTGTACAAAAAAGACATGACAGTTCTTATCTAATGGACATGCCCTCTTTCAGGAAAGGAAATCCATTAAGGACAGGCGGGGTTTATGGTAGCTGGTATATACCGAACTAATACCGTTCCGCAAAGCGCGCGCCCTTAATTGTACGCCCGCAGTGCGCGTACATTAACTGGAAAGTCCCGTCGGCCTGTTTGATGGTACTGCGCACTTGTTTGATCGTATATGAAGACAGAATTACCAGTCACAATATCCATTGCTTTCTGCTTTGCTGTTATTGGGACATCGGTCATACTAAATTTTACAGTCTACAAGACTACAACATAATCACTTCATCATGTCATGGGACTTACAAAATGTGACCTTTCCCCAAAACTCTGCGTTTAATAGCTCGGATATCCACCTCCCGATCGGTCGCGTAACAGAATGGTTTTCAATCTACATGACTCTATGTTTCGGAGGGGCCATTGGAAATCTCCTCATCGTGGTTCTGATTGCGTCCAATAAGAAACTTCGCACTGGTTGCGGTCTGTTAATTGCCCACTGCCTAGCTACCTACACTTTCCTGTGCTTTGTCAGTTTCCCCATATTGGGCATCGGAATCTACGAAAGAGAAGTCAAGCACAAATTTATAAATCCCAAAAACTGCAACGCAATCATGTGGATCATGATGACATGTCGTTATGCGGGAAACTGGCTGGATGCATACATCGCTGCGAACCGGGTAGTGGCGCTGTGCTTGCCCCATCGGTATAGCGCGTTCGCCGAGAAAACCAAGGAGATTGTGGCCGTGGTTATTTTATGGTGTTTGGCTGGACTGTTGTCGGGTTTCGGGATTTTTGGTATTGGCGCCGTGTATGGGCCAACACCATTAGGAAATTGCACTGCTTATCCAAACGGAAGGCTTGGTTTTGCGGTAATGTTGATTGGGTTTTATGGGCCATCAGCGTTTACAGCAGTATCATACATTGTCGTCTATGTGAAAATGGTAGTGAGGAAAGCAACCAGTGTGTCGGATGAGAGACAAGCCAGTATCCAACGGATCGAGAGGAAACGGGTTATCACGGCAAACACTCTGTGTGTGTCATTCTTGTGGAGTACGATATGTTTCTTGGTCATGCCGATTCTGGTAACAATAACACCGATTATTGATGATCGCCAGGTGTTGTTTCCGTTGACAGCGCTCTGGTTGGCAACCTTGCCGATGCTTGGATATAGCACGACACCGGTAAGGGAACTGTGCAGTCTGTTAATTGCAAGCATTCACTATGGAAATCTGTATGCATCCAGATTTTGTATTAACTTTGACAATTGAGTGGCTTTGCTACAGGGACAGATTGTTTATTTCTGTGACTAAGTTTTTGGAAGTTATTCTTTATGGTGATTTGTGGTCTTCGTTTTAGATAATTTTTATTTTAATGAAGGAGGATTACAGAGCGGAACTGCTGCGGTTATTTGGCAGGAAGAGCATCCGCGCAACTACGAGGATTGGTTCCGGCACAGACTCCAGAACCGGTAAATCGCGATCGCATCACCCGACCAACCAAACCTTGGACGACTAAATTAATGGTCACCGATGACCACCGCTAATTTTTATTGTTCCGCACAAAAACTATTGTCCGAGTGCTGTGTTTATCTATGGCCCATAATATGCAATATTGTTCTGCTGTTTTGCATCGGATATGGTAGTGATCATTTATGTCATGCTGTGCACATCCAGCTCGTACGTTTCACCGTGGATTATCTGTTGTCACACCTGATAGACCATGAAAACACCAAGCAATTGTACTCTGCCCAGTTACCAAGCGACTGATTAACAGGACGCAGATGACAGTGTGAAACTTTAACAGGTGTTATTACCGATAACGAATCTGACAACTACGTTTTAGGTTCGTTCTCACATTTTTGCGAGTACGATACAGTACCACAGTCAGCAGTAGCTTCGGTATAACATGGTATGGAAGTATTAACAGCCTTAAAGAGGTGGCGAACGTTCGGTTTCCCATATATGAGAAAAGAGAATTTGGGATTTGCTAAACTTCCAAGGTTAGCATCTGTAATGTGGCAGCGGTTGTTGTTGCCGGCGACATCGAGGACAACAACAAACAGTGAAAAAATGGAACAAGAAATCATTATAGTGCAGATTCATTGCTAGCGTGTACGTTGCTAGCAAATCAGACTTACGCGAAACACTGGGCAAAATATTGAGTAGACTAACACAGCAGGAAGCGGGTTATAATATTATTTAATTTCAACACAACGTGCATAGAAGTACTAATCTGTAGGGAAACGACTTTTTAAAATACATTTTTTTCTGTATTTTACATTGCAACAAACCGCGCGTATTATATGCAGAATTTAGTCTGGCTTCGCTAGCCGACGTCAGGTAGTAGTATGTGGTAATATTAGCAACAATAAATTATTTATTTAACATACAGTGCAGTAAGTATATGCAGACTCTGTTGAGTATTTGCCACAAGAAGTCTTCTCTTAATTACCAGCGAGCGGATTCGCGCTATAGCTGCACTAGCCAGTAATTACAGAATAATTGTACGGTTTACTCATTATACCGTATGATTAAAACGTAATACTGAAATCCTATAATTTTATACCTCTATACGTATATTATTTATCCTTTTGTTTCAGCCGCAACTGCGTCTCTAGCTTGCGGAATAACGCGGCTTGTGAGTAATCAGAGAACAGTTCTATAATGTATTTATACAGAGTAATAAGCACGGCAGGTATTTTCTGATTCGAATTTACTGAGCGAGCAGTGTCGGTATGAGCCTAATAATAACGGTACGTCTACACTTAATCATAATTAATAATACAAGTGTACAAGAAACGAGCGGCCGCCGTGACTTAGTTGGTAAAACAACCTAACGTTAGCAAGCGAAGAAGATCATGGCAGCTCGAGTCCCATTGGTGGCTTTTTCCCAGCTCTTTATGTTTGCAGGGTTCGAAGAATTCTGCTGTGTGATTGTGCATGGGAATTCCGTTTTTTGGTTGTTAAGATATAATTACAAGACACTACGTTGAAATTACTTTGTTGCTACGAAAAGGCGATCAGCAACTCGGAGTACTGTTATATGATAAGCGACCTCGCAACGTAAGTTTCTTATGGTTGTATACTCCGGTATTCGTTAATTTTATCTGGTTATGTTAAGGTATCATCTAACGCTCTTTGTTACCCTTAAAGTCAAGTACTTATAATTTAACGGTTTATAACTTGTAGCTTTTAGTCATGTAGTACATATTATAAAACATGCACAAAGAAGTGACTTGACTTCGGCATATAATTCTCAGGTGCCGTAAACGAGTTGTGCGTGTTCTCACACCGTTTACATACTGCAGTTCCCTACGGTATCGTAGCATGAACATTTGCTGTTTGCGTTTAATCCACTTTTTTCGTGTTTGTATCCGAAGATTCTGAATTGCACATCTATGGTGAAAACATATTGCAACCGATAGCCGGCGAAAAGAAAAAGACCATGCCCCAAAACAACTGATAGGCAGCAGAAAGGTGTACCAAAGCGAAAACAATAACGTTTCATATCGAATCAGCCGGAATTCATTTTGTTACTCCGTCATAATTTGCCAGCTTCATCTTTTTATCCTGGTGGGGATCCTTATTCTGTAGGTACATAATCAGTTCAAAAAGCTGAGCTGGCGATACTTTGGGCGACGGTTTGAGGTGATTTTGATATGTTAACACTTAACAGTAAGGACGGGGACAA